>OZ023313.1:5838760-5870352 GCA_964007375.1 Ophion obscuratus
ATATCGTTTAGCCGCGAGCTCGTAAGCCGGGCGCGGCAAAGTTACGGGAGGGTCTCGTCGGGTGTAAGAAACAGAAAAGTGCGAGCTCAGCGTTACACGGGAAAGCACACCGGAGATGAGAGTGTGCGTGTGTCGTACGGTATGGAAGTATGGAAGATCGGGTCTGGAACGTTGATGCGCGATCGAAAGATCGGCCGCAGTCGGTGCAGAATCGGCACGTAATTCGGGCCAAATGACTGATAATTCTACCGATTTGAGGGAAAATCGGACAGGTCAACGAGAATTTCTTACAGGTGCACAGACACACACACACACAATATATATATATATATATATATATATATATATAATTATATATATATATATATATATATATATATATATATGTCACCTCATATATGACAATCATAAAGTCGCTTTTTTTAAAGGTCCGACGTGGAGATTTTGCGGCTGAGAAAAATATATTTATTGGTCTTTCAAGTCCTCTTTGAAAAAAGCGTATTTTTGTGATAAGTATTATTTGCCAGAAAAAACTGGAGCATTCTGGTAGAGGATCAAAATTCCACAGTGAGTCCAGCAGCATTAAGATAATTAAATTCCGAATATAAAACACTGGTAAAAAAAAACTTGTTTCAAACGAAATTAAATTCCATTTATTTACCTTAAAAAGCACCTTCGATGACGAGATGCCCAAAGAATGACGTTGAAGTTTGCATAGTTGAAACGCAACAAATTTTTTGTTTGTTATTTTTCATTTTTTAATCTTTACGACTATTATAAGCCTTTTTTTTGCAAATTGAGGTCCTGAATCCCTGATAAGAATATGTAAATATGTTTGAGTGATTCTCACAGCCTGAAACAGCAAAAAAAAGTTGAACAATTAAATAGAATTAGTTTTCGTTGCATAGCATTGATGCAAACTTCAACATCATACGAAAGATGTGTGTTTCGAGTGTTTCGTCTTCGGAATGTAATTATCTTCATTCCGTTGTACTTTAAAAGGACCTTTGAATTTTTTCCAGAAGGCTCGTTTTTTCGGGCAATTAGTACTTATCACAGAAATACACTATAGTTTCTCGCAAAGAACCTTAAAAAACACATGGCTGCCTTATAATTATCACCCTTATAATTGTATATATATATATAATGTAAAGTAATATAATATAATATATTACTTTATATTATATTTAATATTTTAATTATATTACATTTAATAAAATTATATATATATATATATATATATATATATATATATATATATATATATATATATATATATATATATCTATATATATACACAATTTATATATATACAAATGGAAACACATGTACATATATGTACGCGAGTGGAAGCGAGTGCGACAGCTCTGCCTTGCATTGGCAATAATTCACGGATTTCGTTCCACAAAACGGTGAAAACCCCTGACCGGCTTTCTTGCCGTCGACTCCTTGCCAGAGCTTTAATTTATCGTGTCAATGCGCGCACGCGCGTCCGCAACGCGATCACCATCTCCGGCGCAATTTATCGTCGCAAAAAGGACTACTTATTACGGTGAAAACGGGGGCCTTATCTGTCCCGATAAGCTTATATCTCCAACGAGGCCCATATACCTCAAAGGTTTATTTCAGAATCGAGGAGGTGCGACGATTAATTTCATTTCAAAACCTAGTTCTACCTAAATTGTCTCGTGGCAACTGCGAAAACGCAAGCTTCTCATGGTATTAACCTTTGCATCGTTGAAACGCAACGAAAGAAAACCAGTTTGGATGCCTCAAAAAATTGATTTTTTAAATTCCATAAATTGTTAACAATACTAATTGCTGATTAACCGGCAAGCAGTATAAATAATTCATTACGACCTTGATTTTTTTGTTTTCGGTCATTTGTTTTCAAACGCGTCTCTCTTGAAACGACTTTGTTCAATTTGTGTCAACTCTATCTCAAAAAGTTTCTTACCTATAATTTTATAAAGTGACAGTTCCTTTATATAATTACGTTCTATATGAAGCTAAATTTGCGGTAATAGTGTTTAAAAATTATTTAGACATTATTTAAACACCTCTAAAAAAGGCAATTTTTGGTCAGAGTCAGGTTCATATAGAAGGGAAACATGTTCTTAAAGTAATCGTCGAACAATATTGACTTCCGATGAAAAATGTGGCCTCGAGAGTCTACACAAACAGTAAAGTCTGATGACGAACTTCGATGGGCGGCAGATCATATGGTTCATATTTTCAGAAAAAATGCTTCGAAAAAAAGAAAATATTTGTTTGGAAATATGTATAAAACTTTCCCAAAGTTTGAATAAATTCTATTAAGGCGTTACCCCCACTTGTAGCGCAAAAAAAGGCTTTTTTCATGAATTTTTTTTTAAAAAAACTACAAAACTTTTTTAATCGATCAATATATAATCTTAAAGAACATATCTTGAAGAACTTTCAGTAATTTTTTTATTGAAAAATATTACATTGTTTAGTGGCAAATGGCCGTCAATGAAATAATGTTTTTATATACACGGTTTGCGGTGACCAACATTGCGGCGAAGTGGATCATCTGAAAAAAAAAATGCGGATGGATTTAGTCAAATATAAGTATAAACTAGTCTTTATTCGAAGAATTTTAAAAAATATTCATTTTTCACAAAATGGCGGACAGTCAAAGTTAATGGTTCGATTTTAACGAAAAACAAACGGCCGTTTTTTGGCTATAAAACGGTCATTTTTTCGAAAAAAAAAATCGAACGATTAAAGACTACATTTTTATGTATTAAATAAGCCTGCAAAATTTCAAGAAGATCGGTTCATTAATGTTCGAGTAATCTTGGTCACCGACTTCAGAAATGCCATTTTGAGAAAAACGCGTTTAAAGTTTCAATTTCCGGTCGTTTACACAACGGATTCTTCTCTTTCAACGCTCATATCTCAGTGAATTTTGTTCGGATCGACTTGAAATTTTCAGGACATATTCTCAGATAATTATACTTCAAATAAATGCAATAAAAAAAAATCGATTTTTTCAAAATCGCAAGTGGGGGTAACCCCTTAATTCATTCCGGTAATTATATACTTTAGTGACTTTTCCTAAATATGGCTCTAAAATTTATTTTTTGCAATTTTTAACTATAAAACAACATAAATAATGATGTTATGTCGGGGGGAGCCCATATTTAAAATTTACGATTTTTTTTTAAGTAAAAAATTAATTATCAAAATTTCAAATTTCATACGATATTTCAAGTGAAATGCCTAATGAGTGTTCGAGCCGTTACTTCTACGTCTTTATTTACATCGCTGTTATATATTGTGTGTTATGTGTAACGTCCCCGTCTTCTTCCCACGGCGAAAACATGAACGGTAATAGTGCGAATATTTGAAAGAGTGTTATGGGTCTTATATTTCTCTTTTCTTGTTCTTATATTCAGTTTTATGCAACGTGCTTCGATTTGTGATTCCAAATGGAACGTCTTAGGTAATTTTGGAGTTCTTCGATTTTTTTTTTTTTTTTTTCAATTTTATATAACGAATATCCTGTTCACAGTGCATTTTTATTCCGCACAGTTTTATCATCTCGAAGATATGGACGCGAATGAGAATATCGACGAAAATTCAGTATGTGCCGAGTGCATTTTAAGGGGCTATACCAGTGTGAACGCTGAAAATTTGGCTGATTTTCGGGAATTTTTTCGAAGAAAAGTACTCAATTAAATGTTTCGGAAAATTAAGAATATATTTGGCTATATTTGACCTATATTACATAATTTTTTCATAGAGAAATATTGACATCCAAGCGACTTATACGCTACCTTCGGAGGCGCAAAAAAAGTTTCCTTTGCTGACATGATTCCGGCCGATTGAGTGGCTGAAACCGAAAAAGGAAAAAATGTCGTTAAACTGGAAGATATTTTCTGTACAATGACGTAGGATATTCGAAAAATATCAAAATCCATCAAAATGGCGTAGTTATGAAAAAAAATCTGTTTTCTTGCCTATAAAATGGTGGTTTTTTTTTTCAATGCCAAATCGTCCATTTTCATCCAATCAAAAATATCCTACGTCATTGTAGAGTAAATATATTAAAGAGTACTCAGTTCAAATTTCAAGCCAATGGGATAATTGCTCCTTGAGTTACAATGTCCGCAAATTTGGAAAAATCTCATTTCATATTCTTGAAAGTATAAAAATCTCATCTCATATTCTTGAAATTATAAACTGTCAAAAAAGGCAAAAAAATCGATTTTTTAAAAGCGTCACACTGGTATAGCCCCTTAAAATGGCGATCGCAAAAAAAAAACAAAAAACAAAACAAGCACGGAAAATTATAATTAAAAAAATGCTCATTTCGACACTCGTTGAAAAAGGGAACTTGATTCGAACATTGTCATATGACATTCGAAGACGCATGCGGTTTGCCCTGAAATTCGCAATTTTTTACAACTTTTTCAAATTTTTTTTTTTTTTCGTAAAAAAATCTGTAACCTAAATAACCGTGTCCCCCCAACATAACATCATTATCCGTGCATAAATTTTGGCAGGGATACAGCTGGATTCTGATTTGTATCCCGGGCTCCCAGTTGGGATCTAGTCCGATATCGGATCAGATTCGAAGACTAAATGTAAGATCCGTAAACTGGATTCCATTAGGGATCCAGAACCGGATCCTTTAATGACTCTAAATAGATTCCCCATGGAATCATTGAGGAATCTGGGAAGGATCACGGGTGAATACAGGCTGAAATAAAATGTCAAAAATGGAATTATGACATGTTAAATTTATTATAAAAATAAATAACATTTATAAAGTTTTGGTGCATTAAACTATCAATAAAAAAAAATTTGTCCAAAGATTTAAATGGCAGATCGCGCTCATCGCGAGATTTTGATGTGAATTAAAAGAAATTCACATCAAAATCTGTGAATGCAAATGTATTGACAAGAAATTATAAATACAAAAAAAATCACAAAATTAGTTGTGAATTTTTTCGTATTTAAGACAAATTAAAATCAAATTCAAAATGATTAGATTAAAATTTGCGCCAAAAGTGAGTTCGTACGTATTTTGAGAGAAAACATTGCCTTGAGGCAAAGAAATTTTTGCACATAACTTTTTGTCCGAACATTTCTTTGCCTCAACACAATGTTTTCTCTCAAAATACGTTTACACTTGTGGTGTAAATTTTAATATAACTGTCGTGAATTCGATTTTCATTTTCTTCAACTTGAGGAAATTCACAACTCATTTTGTGATTTTTTTCATATTTATAATGTAATATTTGAAACTCACAACTTTTTTTGCAAAAATTTCTTTGCCTCGACGAAATGTTTTCTCTCGAAATACGTAAGAACTCACGGTTGGTGTACATTTTAATCTAATCATTGTGAATTTGATTTTAATTTGTCTTAAATTCATGTTTATACCCACCGACATGTCGGTGGGTATAAACAGAGACTTATTCCCCAAAACCGGTATCCCGGTTAGAATCCAACTTGCATCAGTATCGGAATATGTACGACGACGATGGCATAATTTTGAAAATTTTGGCATCACGTGTATTTTCGGTATTACTATGTAATTCCTATCTATAGATAGGAATTTTATAGATAGGAATCTATAGACAGAAATTCCTATCTATAGATAGGAATTCCATAGTAATACAGAAAATACACGTGACGCCAAAATTTTCAAAATGATGCCATCATCGTCGTACATATGCCGATACTGATGCAAGTTGGATTCTAAACGGGATACCGGTTTTGGGGAATCCATGACAAATCCTGATCGGGATTTGATCGGACATAGGGTATCCCGGTCAAAATTTCTGCACGGGTATTTACACCCCCAAAAAGCGATAAATCGCGAGAAAAAAAAACAATCGCAGGCCATTTTCAGGGAAATTCACTAAACTACACAATTACAATTTTTTCCAATTCGATTACTATCCAAACTCTTCTATCGCAGTTTTAGGTTACGGATCCCTAACGAGGATCTTCAAAAATACTTCAGTGATATTCGTGGCCTAAATGCGTCGAAAGAAATTGGCCAATACGAGAAAATAAAAATTTCCTTGCATTCGATCGAGACCATCTTCAATACCATATCTATTCTTGCAATTGTAATTCTTCAGACGTGCAATTGTAATCTGGTTACGTGATCGCGTCAAACGTGCCCAGCCGTTGACTTTTTTACTTTCCCGCCTGTGGGGGGAGACGTTGCGGCGTCTCTCGATGTTTGCTCCGTCGAATGGCACGATCGAGCGATCCAAAGAGATCCAAAGAAATAGTACGCAGTCGATAGATGAGTCGAGGCTAGAAAAGAAGAAAAAGAAGGAAAGAGGATGAAAAAAAAAACAAAGAGTAACTGTTATATGGCGAATGAGGCGCGAAGAAGAGGCTCGTCGACCTCGACGGGTGTATCCGCAGTGAGAGAAAGGTGCATCCGACAGGAGGAAATACCACGGTCATACGCCGAGATCTCGAGCCTCTCTTTTGACCTGTATTTTACTCGACGTGAAACCCCCGCCGTCTGCCGTCGTCGCAGGTGGAAAAGGCACAAGTAAGAAGGAGGGAGAAATTAAAAGAAAAAAAAAACAGAGACAGAGAGAGAGAGAGAGAGAGAGAGAGAGAGAGACAAGGATTTATTCCACGACAGAATCGCCTTTGGCACTTTTCCTCGATTTCCCGCGGCAAAATGCACACGTGCAAATATATATAACTCTTTCTTGATTACCCCGGTGTGGGTATCTGTTGTGCGTCTCCCATTTCTCACCTCCGGGGCATCTCTATCTTTCTCTCTACCTTTCACGTGTGCTGAGCTCATCTCCCTGTGAAAAAAGCCTGCTGCTTGCTTGCGTGAACGAATAGGCACACAGACGAGGTTTCTGGTGTGAGGCTGTTGGAAAAGCTGTTTCTCCACGATTAATCCACGATTGTGAATAATTCACGGGAGGGTAGGGGGTTTCGGCGTGAAAAAAAAACACTTTTTTGCGATTTTTTTTTCATCTATATGGATAGAGTAGATTCATCGAAACCTTTTGTACATTGTTGAGGCGTTACTCCCACTTGTAGCGCAAAGAAAGGCCTTTTTCATGAATTTTTTTAAAGAAACCTACAAAACTTTTTTAATCGATCAATATACCATCTCAAAGAACACATCTTGAAGAACTTTCAGTAATTTTTTCATTGAAAAATATTACATTGTTTAGTGGCAAATGGCCGTCAATGAAATAATGTTTTTACATACACGGTTTGCGGTGACCAACATTGCGGCGAAGTGGATCATCTGAAAAAAAAATGGGATGGATTTAGTCAAATATAAGTATAAACTAGTCTTTAATGGAAGGATTTTACAAAATATTCATTTTTCACAAAATGGCGGACAGTCAAAGTTAATGGTTCGATTTTAACGAAAAAAAATCGAACGATTAAAGACTACATTTTTATGTATTAAATAAGCCTGCAGAATTTCAAGAAGATCGGTTCATTAGTGTTCGAGTAATCTTGGTCACCGACCTCAGAAATGCCATTTTGAGAAAAACGCGTTTAAAGTTTCAATTTCCGGTCGTTTACACAACGGATTCTTCTCTTTCAACGCTCATATCTCAGTAAATTTTGTTCGGATCGACTTGAAATTATCAGGACATATTCTCAGATACTTATACTTCAAAAAAATGCAATAAAAAAAATCGATTTTTTCAAAATCGCAAGTGGGGGTAACCCCTTAAGAACTAAAGAAAAGCTACTTTGCTGTTCACCTCATCAAATATATTTATAAATGATTGGGATGAAACTAATACATCTGTTGTAATTCTATTCATCATTGAAGACATCCATTTAATCAATGATAATCGACGAGGATAACAATGCTTATCATAAATACCGGGATTACGATAACTAATTATTTGAGCATATAGAATAGCAAAATTATTTTATGCGGCAAAAAAGTAAGCAGGTCATTCGTGGTTTTTGAACGCCTTGAACCATGCTGGGAAATATCAATGTTCTGGCCGGGAAGACATCACCTAAATGTATTTCGCCAACAATCCGCCATGTGGCTACAAGCGAAGCGTTTCGCGTAAGCAAGGTACCATCGTACGAGGATAAAAGTTCGTTCTGTGAGTTGTACCACGTACAGAAGTGCTATGCTTACAGCGTGCACTTACGCTTATGATTTTGCGATACTTGTGAAATAACCCTTTGCACTCTAGGCCTTTTTCCGCTCGGATAGTGATCTGTGTACGTTTTTCTGTCTTTTTGCCTATCGGGTAATGCGAGCAAGCGTATGTATACACTCATATACTACCTTAGCAAGTAGATAACCAACAAACAATTTGTTGTCAAAATACTAAATTGAATACACTCCCGATTTTACCTCCTCAAGGATTCCAAAAACGCTGAAACATCATTTTCAATTTCCTCGCTTGTTCCTGCTTATTTCGCGATCTATTCCCTACAACTTTCCTGGTCACTTACCGCTTGTTCTCCGGCCCGTTCCTGATCAGTTCTCCAGAAAGAGAACGGCGAATCGGGACTTGGCCTTAGACTCGTTACATTGCAATCCTATTCCAGGGTGGAAGGCCCGACCAGAGTCTGATATTATTGTATCTAGGAATGGCAGATCAGGGGCAGTACTTTTTTCCGACTCAAATTTCTACACGGAGTACTGGAAAGACTTTTGGCGATATACCCGAGTAAAGTAGACAGTATTAGGTACTGATAAGTGTCACAATTTTCTTTGCACGACGACGTTTCTTTGTATCACAATTTTCATGTTGGACGACGAGCGTTACTTTGTATGGCAAGGTTAACTTTGTATACCTTACCGATAATTTATGATTAAGCTCAAAAAAATTATTACTGGTATGGATGTTTATTACCTGAAAAATTTGAGAAAAATTTGGGAGAAAATAATTTTTAACAATAATTGATTTGTGTAAAAACAATATCTCATCATAATAAAACAAAGCACAGCCTTGAAACAAAGAATCGAGCCACTCTGAAAAAAAATAGGTGTTACTGTACACACTTCAGAGTATTTTCTGGAATTTTTTGAGAAAAATGAAGCGACATACCGATCGAAAAAAAATATTTTTGTATAATTTCGGTGAAAATGGGGCATTTTTTAAACTCGAAATATTCAAAACAAAATTTTTTCACAAAGTTCATGTAAAATGGCAACTTTTTTGTCTCAAACATTTTTCCGTTGAATCAAATGCTCACGAGATATAACGGTATTTTGAAAATTTTACAATTTTGAAAAACCCGAGAAAATGCGATCCAAAAGTTTTGAAAAAATGTTCACTGTTTTTTTTTTCATATAATTAAATAATTTGACAAAATATCAATTTTTTTGAGAGTGGACAACTTTTTGAACGGTCGAAATGGTATGGAACGCCTTATATATATATATATATATAAACTGCCGTGATAATTCGTCCTACTGGTGATCCTTATTCTCTTTTATTACCCTTTAAAATTATATTACTTCTTAAATTATATGAATTATATAATAAACTGAATTATTATATAATTTCTCAAATTATAATCACCCAATTTCAAGAAACGGCTCAGACATTTTTATTATAATATTTGTTCACAAATTATATTAATTATATAAATAATAAATTGAATTAGTATATAATTTCTCGAATTATAATTACCCAATTTCAAAAGACGGTTTTGAATTTATTATTATATAATTTTCTAAACCATATTAATTATCTAATAAATTGATTTATTATAACAATGATAATTTTATTATTCCAGGAATACCTCTTTAGAGTATTTACACAGCACATTTCCCCTCCTGCATTCGTTTCCTCATTTACGATTTTTTCAATTAGCTTCGCGAAGTACTTGATAAATATACACAGTTCAGTCACGGGCTTCTTTTTCAGCACCATCTGTATCTTCCTGTTGATTTGTCTCCTATCCATTTTTCCTGGTTTTCTACCGTGACTTTGAAACATTTATCCTCGGCTTTTTTGCACGTAGGTTTTCTACTTTTTTTTTACAAACCCTGCACTTGTTATCACTATACCCCCTATTTCTTCCTTTCCCCACATTTCCACATCTTAATCTCGCCCAAGTTTCTTTTGTTTCTCCTGGTATATTTGGATCCTTCTAATACTTTTCTGTCACTGTGCTATTCTTCCTGCTCTTGTATTGAGGGCGATCCGTTGATTTTTCAATTTTTTTCCACTGCAGTTGGATTTATCCGTCGACTTTTGTTTTTGTGCCCCTTTCTATTATACTTTTCATTTCCCATTTATCGTCGTTTGCCATCGCTCTCCATATGTGTCCCTCTCCAAATTCCTCCATTGGCACTTTTGACTTTTACTCCCCATTTTGTTGGGTTCCCTTTAAGTACTCCTCTCGCGTCCTCTTTGAGACATTTCTTCGGCCACCTTTCTTCCCCCATCTTCGTTATCTCTAGTAAATAATTAGCCGTTCTCGAACTGGAAAACTCAAAAAACAGAATTTTAGGGAGACATTGAAGCACCTATCGATACGTAAAAAGTTAGGGAGTTAGTATCCGCGAAAGCAACGAAGAAAGCAGAGCAGTGGATGGAAGGAATGGATGATTTGGCAGTAAAGGGGGAAATCATAAATATGCTGGGAGGAAAAATACAAATAGGGATACGCGAGTACTTTAGGGAAATTGAGGAAGTGTGCATAAAGATGAGTGAGGAGCATGGGGGAGGAGAGTTCGACGGAGTGGACGAATAAATGAAGAAAGGAAGAATGTGAAAATAATGCGGAGTGTAGGAATGTAGGAATGTAGGATAATAAGTAAAAAGTATGCATGTGGAATATTAATGTATTGTAAAAAGCTTTGCAAAATAGTTGTGCAAATAAAACTCGATACTATTAATTTGCCGCTTCCTAAATCGAATTATTATATTATATGTTGGTATAATCCTAAATATAAATAAATAAATCCTAAATATAAATCCTAAATAAAAAAATAAAAAAAATAAATTGGTAAAATCCTAAATAATCCTCCCTAAATCGAATTATTATATATATTATCGTTGATACGCAACGAAAGTTTCGTCGCGAAATTTTGTTGGCACATTCAGTCCGTCAAAATCACTCAAACGTTTTTCAGGATCCTTATGGGAGATCTTCACCCTAAATATGTAAGAAAAGATTCTGAGTGATAACGAAAATGAGAAAATAAAGAGGTAAAGAAGAATTCCGTTGCATTTCAACGATGCCAACGTCCACATCTCATTATTATATTATCTCTCAAATTATAATTATCCAATTCCAACGTAGAGCTTACAATTTTTAATTATATTATTTCTAAAATTATAATTGTCCAATTTCAAAGCTTAAAATTTAAGCTACCCCTGAAAGAATCTCGAGAAAAAAAAACTACAACTCTATATTGTCTGTCACTTTCTTTTTTCTCGTGAAAAGACATTTTCGAAGCAGTCCCCAAACACCGTTAAAATAAATCCATAAGTACGACCGTACTTGCGCCGTTCTTGCCAGAACAATGTAATCTAGAAGGAAAGAAAAAACGAGGATTAATTAACGGAGAGTGATAGTCGTGCGATTCAATGCGGAATACCACATACGTAACACTGCATGAATTTTACTGTCATTATATACGTCGGTTGAGCATTCGCTGAATGTGCCGGCTCCTTTTTTCTCTTCGTCTTCACGGCTCGCTCTTGGGGTATACCGTTCTCTCACCTTGCGACGACGTTTGGATCCTATGCCCCTTCTCCTTTCGCTGTTGCCCGAGGCGTTCGTATACAGGCTCGTGCATCGGGGACCACCTCATTGTTCGAGGTCTCTCTCTCTCTCTCTCTCGCCTGCATTTTTGTAATTTCGATGCAATTTCGTTTTGTATACGCTCATTAAGGGGCTACATGTACCCAGAGATCGAAAAAATGGCCAAATTGCGATTTTTTTCTGGGAAGCTGTTGGTGAAAAAAAACCCATTTTTTAACACAAATTTACACATATATTGAGAGGCTTTAAAAAAGTAACCAAAAAATACAGAAAAACAATGTTAAAAAAGTGACCGCTGGCAGATGATGAAGTTTCTTTCGCCACGTTTGGCGGTGGACACTTTCCAGCTTGAACGGTCCATCCGAAATCTAAAAACCAAATGGATTATTCAACCTAACAATAAATAAGAGTCGTTGACGATCGTCGATTTGAAAAATCTTTTTTTTTTAACGTGGCGACAAATTGAAATTCGAGCATGCAAAATCTATGAAAAAAGTCATCATTTTTACGTAACTGTTAAAAAATGAAGATCGATTTGAAAAAAATGTGATCGTCAACGACCTTTAAATGTTTCTCGTCGTATCTCCTGTAAATTTGAAAACAATTTATGGAGTGGTTCTCGAAGTATCACGTCCACCGACTTTGAAAACAGTGTTTCGAGGAAAACGCGTTCAGAGTTTGAAGTATCGTGCTGCTACCGCTGGCCCGGCCGACTGTTAGTAGCTCATTTAATTTTAGAAATATTGTAATAGCCGGGTCCAGATCGACCGAGCACGCCTCGCGAGGCAGCCTCGGACTTCGGGTCGCGAGCCGTGTCCTCCGAGGCAGAATAAAGGGGTTACGAGGCGGGCCTGGCAAGCCAAGGTGAGTCAATTTGAGCAGTCAGTTGACTTCGGCTCGCGAGCGTTGTCACGACCGTCCACACCGAGCGCGCAGCTCAGACTGAGGCACCTTTGAGCACGGAAACCGTACCGACACTGCATGGAGGTCGAGGCATGCTCGGCCGAGGCAACGTGCGCCTGAGGCAACCTCAGCCACGTCCGAACCGGCCGAGGCGTTGCCTCGCGAGGCTGCCTCGCGCGGCTGCCTCGCGCGAGGCACGCTTGATCGGTTTGAACCCGGCTAATGAAATTTTCAGGGAATATAGCTAGAAGGTGATACTATCGAATAAAAATATTTTTGGAAAATGCCCGTTCACTCCGTCGTCCGGTCCGCGCGGCTGCCTCGCGCGGCTGCCTCGCGCGAGGCACGCTTGATCGGTTTGAACCCGGCTAATGAAATTTTCAGGGAATATAGCTAGAAGGTGATACTATCGAATAAAAATATTTTTGGAAAATGCCCGTTCACTCCGTCGTCCCTTGCGCCCTTACGGTAGGGCTCTTTGTGTTGCGAATAACGCGGAGATTCGTGCCTGACCACTCGATGGCGCTGCGATCGCGCTCCGGAATTTTGCTTGTCGCCTTCGTCACGATTAATTATCCTTAGGTCTTCGTTCGCTAGGTCAGGTTCGCATGATACCAACGAGTACACATGTGTAACTGTATGTGTGTGTGCGTTATTAAAACCGGGACTTGGGATGATTGCGCAACTGAGATTGCAACGCGAGCGAAAACGAACCGCCCGACCTCTATATAGCGTTTCAGGAACACGAATGAGCGGCCAACGAGAAATAACAGCAGCGAAAAATATTGTATATTGTCCCCCTCCTCACCCCCAATTAGTTTGTCATTATCGACAAGGAGATACGTAGAGACCATGATTTTTTTTAACCACGTTGGAGTATGAGACCAAATCTATCGGCTAAGCTTGTGAAATCCCCAAAAAGCCTATTTTTTCGGCCTTTAGAGTGGCCTAAGGTCTTAAGGCCTAAATTTGCAAAAAGAAGATTTTCTATAATGATCAATATAAAAAGATGAAAAATTGAAGAAAAAAGTCGTAGCATTCCAACGATGCAAACTTCAACGTCATAACCCAAACAAACCCAAATCTAAGAATTTAAGGTCTAAATGCGATTTCGAAATTTCACTATTATTGCCAGAGTACAAGCAGCCAATAAAATTAAAAATATCTGCTTCGGTAATAAAAAAAAGGAAATTAAAAATTGATTATCTTAAACCGAGGCTAGAGAAAAAAATCCAGAGTAATCCATTTTCCAAATATCCTTTCCATAATTTTTTTTTTCCAAATATCGAAACTTGGCACGAGAGATCCTGAAAGCGAGTTTTTTTTTCTCAAGTTGCCCGTGTCTACGCCCTTCTGTTTCCTAGAAGTGGTCGTACAAATAAAAGTGCGTGTGTACACGCGTATTGTTTGTATGATCGGGGACCGGGCATTCCATTGTGTCCACGAGAACGTGACGACTCGACTGTAATCACGATCATTGTGTCGTTCGATACTTAACCACACGAGTCCCATTGATGGCCAAGCGTATCATTTATTCGAGTTACTTTCTTGTCGTTTATTTGACATTCTCGCGTTCAATGGCTTGTTCAGACCGGAAGAAATTGTACGATTTGTTTTGTTCCTCTATCCTCCATTACGCTCTTTACACGACTCGACAGGTATCCAATGTTCACGGTTGAACAAGTTCGTCAGCTTTATTATCACAGTGGTCAAACGGACGAGCTCTTGCGGTGCAATTTTAACTGCAATTGTGAAACTCCTCAAGAGAACAAGCCATTCTCCAGTCGACTGAAGCGAAACCCGGACATTCCAGCGAAGTAATTGGACGATTAATTAATTACCATAAGTAAAGAAATTGAAAATAGCTTTACAAAGTCAAGTAGTTAACAAATAATTAACAAAATTGAGTTTCTAATAATTAATTAACACATAATAACCCCGAAATTCCCGGAAAGTAATTGGACAATTAATTAATTAACCCTTGTCAGTCACACCTCCATATGGTGACGTTATAGTCATTGGGGGTGTAATCAACCCCACTCACTTTGGAAAGTGATAAATAATTCGAAAAATGAAGAAAAAAAATACTACAATGCATTTTCAACCCTTGTGTGTAAGACCATGCCGATTATTTTCAAGTCGTGTAATTTTTAATTTAGAAAAAATGTCGAAAATCTCAAAATTTCTGGAAGGTATGGCAGGTTGAAAAAACGGCTAGGGTTGATTCAACCCCCGATAACTGTTAAGGGTTAAAATGAGTAAAGTAATTGAGGAAGGTCACCACTGTGACGGACCAAAAAAGGTTGTTCTTTTTCAGATTTTTTTTTAGTCCAGTAGATAATTTATTCACGATTTGGAAAAAAGGTATGTTATTAAGCGTACATTCAAGTTACTTCGTGTAATTTTTTATTAAATAAATGTTTCAATCGACAACTTTATTGAGGTATAAGAAAGCCTCTGTATAAAGAATATGGTCCAACGACCGGGTCGATAACTTGATAATGGTTGGTTTGAAAAGTGAAAATAAAAAAGTTTTATAATCTACATAAATGTAATTCTCGTTGTAAGTAGCTGTTTTTCGACAAGAACAATTTTCACAAAATGGTGTCAAAAAAATTGGAATTTTGGCGAAATTTTTACTTATATGTAGAGGCTTAAAAAATAATAAATAAAAAAAATACCTACGTACAATAGCTACTGCAATTACGGAAACTTTGGATTTTTGAAAATTGAAAATCAGACAATTATAGCTAGAATTAAAATTCCGGCCAGGTCGAGAAAAGTCCTTTTGAGAAAAACGCGATTGAAAGTTTTAGTGTACGTAAATCGTTGGGCTACCTGCTCTCATTAAATCGTCTGTAACTTGGTCAATTTTCAATATTTTAACTTGAACATATTTTTTCACGTATTTTTGAATATTAGTACAGTCGTGCTGTCGCTGAAAAAAAACCCGGAATCGGAGAAAATTAGAAGAAGGCTAGTTTTTTGACAGGTGATTTTTTAGGTGCCGCTGGTGCTAAATCCAGGTTTGCCTAAAAATCGGGGTGTAGGGTGCTTTTTTAGGGGATGAAAGGAGATGGGGGTGGATTAATGCCAAACTACAACCCCTACGAGGTCGGCGCCGTGAGACAAAATGTTTAGAAAAATCCGGGTTTTATTTTTGTCCACAGCGCCGAAGTCGTGGAAGTTCATTTTGAGGGTGAAAAAGTGGGGTGAAATTTTGAAAAATCGGTTTTAATTCAATAACTCTTTAGAAAAAAATCGTACGTTTTTCGTTCAAATGGGAACGTTGTAGCTCTTGAAAAGACGCGTCGATCGAGTATTCGATTATCACTCTCCGATAATATCTTCACCCCCAAAAAATGGTTTAAAAACCAAAAAAAAAAAAAAAATAGTATATTGAATAACTCAAAAACAATCGGTTTTTCGAGTATGGTTCAAATGTACGAAATGTAGAGAATAATTTTCTCCATATTTTCGTTGCTATGGACCACCCTTGAATTTTGATTTTCCAACCCCTCTCGGGGGTTGAACATTCAAAATGAAATTCTGGGAAAACTATTGACGGTATTCACCGCCGTGGAAGAATTTTTAGCTTGAACCCTCAGCTACATTTTTGTCCACAGCGCCAAACTCGTATCTCTTCAGTTTCGGTCAACAGTTTTCCCAGAATTTCATTTTGAATTTTCAACCCCTGAGAGGGGTTCGAAAAAGCAAAATTCAAAAGTTGTGCATAGGGACGAAAATATAGAGACAATTATTCTCTACATTTCGTACATTTGAAACATCCCCGAAAAATCTATTATTTTTGAGTTATTCAATAAAAATTTTTTTTGTTAATTCTTCAACAATTCTTTTGGGGGTGAAGATATTATTGGAGAGGGTTGATCGAATACTCGATCGACGCGTCTTTTCAAGGGCTACAACGTTTCCATTTGAACAAAAATTGTATTAATTTGTCCTAAAGAGTTATCGAATGAAAACTGATTTTTCAAAATTTCACCCCACTTTTTCACCCCCAAAATGAACTTCCACGACTTCGGCGCTATGGACAAAAATAAAACCCGGATTTTTCTGAACATTTTGTCTCCCGGCGCCAACCTCGTGGGGGTTGTAGTTTGGTATTTAACCACCCCCCATCCTCTAAAAAAACCCTACCCCCCCCCCCCCCCCCGATTTTTAGGCAAACTTGGTTTTAGCACCCGTGACAACTACAAAATCACCTGTCAAAAAACTAGCCTTCTTCTAATTTTTTCCGATTCCAATATACAGCACGACTGTACTATATGCATACTTTGAGAAAATGAAAAATGAAAAAAAAAAAAAAAAAAAAAAAAATCGATTTTTTAACCCGTCAAAGTGGCGTCCCGCTTTAACAAAAAAAAAAAATGCACGCCAAGATCACCAGGAAGTTATCTATGATGTTAATTTTCGAAAATTTCTCAAATCTGTTCCATGGTACCCATATGCAGATCCGGAAATGTACTTTAAATAAAGACTATCGCAAATATGGCATTTTTATGTCAGAAAAATTGAATGTCAAATTTAAACCTCGTCTTGTCCGTCGAACACTATTCGTTGGGATGTTTTCTGAAGAGATCTGAAGCTTGGAGATTCTCAATGCTGCGTTGGTATTGCGAAAGCACATTAGTCGAAAAAAAAAATTCCTCTGCGAAGAGTCAATCTTGATCGAGTAGACGAAAAAAGGGACGACTGCGAGAAAATATGCGATCCCGAGTCAAATGATCGAGTTTGTAAAAATACAACGTTACTCTCTTGTCACGCTCCCCTTTTGTCCTCTTCGCCGGACCTGTTTCCGCGGCCGCACAGCATTGACAAGAAAGAACGTACAAGCGTACGCTCGCGGTAAAAGGCGACCCTTTTTTTTATTCGTCCGTCTTTTTATCGGTCTTCTTATTGCCTCCCCCTTGTCGATCCCGGACAGAATGCACCGTTGTACAAGCTGCGAGAAAAGAATCGCGAAGAAACGAGCGTAGAGACCGCAAAGCCGACTGAAGATAACGGACGATCAACTAATCGCAAAGAAAATCGGTTGTCGAAGAGGTTCGAAAAAAGCATCATTGTCGTAACGTTGCTTCTGATCTAATTCAACGTCGCGTTAATGATAATGATAATGGCACTGGTGGTCATAATTATGACGGTAATAACACCAATAATAATAGTAATTATTAAGGGGAGATATACACCTAGGAGCCGGAAAAAAGGTCATTTTTGTGCATTTTTTCAAGGAAAATTATTTGAAATTTCGGAGTGGGATTTTAATTATCTAAAAGTATGTACATTCAAAAATATGTTTAATTTTCTTTATTTAAAAATATCAAAAATATACAAGGATATTGTATGATCCTTGGAGCGACGCAAAACAATCTGCGTGTACGGTACCCACTGGCGTTTCTTCAAAAATCATCTGAAAAAAAAAAAAAACCAAAAAGATTATTAAATTAGATACTATAATCTAGTACTTGTCATAGCCGATTTTGAAAATATCGATTTATGACAAAATGACGGACGTTTGAACATAAATAGTGATTTTTGGGCCAAAAATTAGTTATTATTTTGCCTATAAAACAAAAACTAAGTAACGGAAAAAAAAATCCTATGACAAGTACTGGATAATGGTGTATAGAATAACCACAAAAAACCTCAATGCTATCGGTTCATTGGTTTTCGAGAAATTTTGGGTACCGATTTGAAAAACGTGGTTTTGAGAAAAAACGCGTTTGAAAATTTGGGAATGAATAAATCATGAAATTTGTCAACTTACATGGAATCATCGATACCAGGCCCATAGTGTAGGTCTTTTACGGTCGACGGAATGTTCGTAGCTTCTAAATCCTCGACGTCGACCATCCAGGTATATATCTCTCCTTAACCCATTAACGCCCAAGAATCGCGATTTTTTCCTTCACTTTCAAGCCAGATTTTTATTATTAAAAAAAATCATAAAAAATGACGAGATACGTTCCCTAGTATTTTCGAGGGTGCTCTTTCAGAATCTGGGGTCAAAATCGGGTTTTGTCCATTAGGAAAAAAAAATATGGCGGCTTTTAAACAAACAAAAAAACAGGAAAAATCGATGACACTTTTTTTTGACAAAATTTCTTGTCACCTCGAAGCCGTTGAAAAGTCCGGTTTTTTTTCAACCATGGGCATAGAATAGTGACGATTGAACAATCAATTTTTTTAATTCGTCGTTGTCAACATTTTCACCCCCAAAATGACGCGAAAAGTTTCACGCTCGGTGTCCCAAATGAAAAGTAGTTGGATTTGGATGAAAATTGGTACTCGAAGGTTTTTGAGGTCACTGATTACGATTCTGTTCTCAAAATTGCGAAATTCAAAATGGCGGATCCAATATGGCGGACACAAATGCTCATTTGAATTTCATTTAAAGTTCATTTGAATTGGATAAAACATCGCACTCAGGGATTTTCGAGGTCGCTGATTATGATTCTGCTCTGAAAATTCCGAAATTCAGAATGGCGGATCCAATATGGCGGACACTGATTCATTGATTCTTGGGCGTTAATACGTTAAAACGATCATATTATATACTATTATCATTATTATAAATAATAGTATTATTATAAATAGATATTACAAATAATAGTATGATTTTCATAATTAATAATAATAATTGTAATAATTGTCATAATAATGATAATGATTATATTGTTAAGATAGCAGATGAGATTCCTGGCCGTGCAATCCCCGTTAAAAATTGTCCGCAAAAATTTATCACAATAAATTCCCTGTAAATGTTCCGCGAAAAAAATCTTCATGGAAAAATTTCCCAGGCTGAAAAAAAACGTTAAATTTTTCATACCATTACGATTTAATTAACAGACTTCGGGCAATTGATGTCTTCTCCATAATACAATAAATTAACAAACTTCATATAATAATAACGTTTAAATTGGAAATATGTCGAGGAATATAATGACCTAACAATATTGGAAATATTTTTCATAAATTTTGCACAAGAGGTGCCTCAGTTTCTATTAAAAATGGTCGAATTTGTATGGAAACAATTTTTTCGCGTTTAACCGGCGTGATTTTGAGCTTTTTACAAACAAAAAAAAACACGTTGATATTCGTAATCGGCGAAAAATTTACCATTCGATAGAGCTTCGAACTGGTTTAAAAAAAGGAAAAAAAAAAATTTCGTCCCTTTCGGCCACTTTTTCGTATTCGCCGAAATCGCGCAATTTGAAGCAGCCGTAACGCCGGTCCTATTTGAGTTATTTGAACTGAATAGGGGAGTTTTAAAAGGGATTTTCATAGACCCAGAGAACGCCGCTGGATTTTTCCGGATATCTTAATTAGTTTTTTTTTTTATTTCGGAAAGTCCACTTCAAAAATGGCAAAAAAAGAGGCAACGGGGTTAAAAAAAATTGGCGAAAATAGACGCTCTTGTCTTTGAAGTTCTGCCAAAAATAGAAAAATCGTCGGAACTTCGAGAATCAAACGTCATTTCAAAAACAAAACGATAACGAAGAGAATGTGAACAAAGTGGAGTTTCAAATGCAAACTGAAAATAAATGACCGACGGTTCAGTGAATTCAGTTATTATTGGTCGAATTGGGAACGTTTTTTGGAGTTTTTATTTTTTTTTGTCCATGTCCATGTATTTTTACCCCCTGAATGTGAATTCACCATCAATTTTCCCCAAAACCTTCAATTTTTAGAAACATCGCCAAGAATGTGTGAAAAACACGTTTTTCGCGCTTAGTTGGTTAAATTTTGAGCTTTCGACAAAAACTCGATGATGTTCGTAAACGGTGGAAAATATCCCATTACATAAATTCTTGAAAAAGTCGACATTTTTTGTCTAGCCTTTTGCCCACTTTTGTAGAACCGCCAAAATCGCGAAATTTCAAACAGGCGTAGCGTCGATTTTATTTGAGTGGCGGACATTTATTGGAGAATTTTTTAAAAAGATTTCGATAGACTTAGAGATTCATGCTGATATCTCGATTAGTTTTTCTGAAAAGTATACTTGGAAAATGGCCGAATAAATGTTCCGTCTTTGAAATTCTGTCAAAAATCGAAAAATCATCGAAACTTCAAAAATCCAAGAGCATTTAAAGGAGAAAACGATAACAAAGAGAATGAGCATACAACGGAGTTCTAAATCGAAGCAAAAAAGAAGTGATCGACCATTCACTAAATCCACTAATTTTTAGCCAACACTAAAAAAAATTAGATTTTTAATCCTTTTACCAGTCCACATCGATGTATCATCACCCCCTAAATATGAATTCACCATCAATTTTCCCTAAAACCCTCGATTTTCATTAAAAATCGTCGAAAATATACGCAATGTGGTTTACCCCTTAAGGGGTAATATACACCCAGATGGTCAAGGTCGAGGATTTACAAGCTATGAACATTCCGTCGAGCGTAGAAGACCTACACTATGGGCCTGGTATCGATGATTCCATGTAAGTCGACAAATTTCATGATTTATTCATTCCCAAATTTTCAAACGCGTTTTTCTCAAAACCACGTTTTTCAAATCGGTACCCAAAATTTCTCGAAAACCAATGAACCCTTAGCCTTGAGGTTTTTTGTGGTTACTCTATACACCATTGTCTAGTACTTGTCATAGGATTTTTTTTCCGTCACTTAGTTTTTGCAAAATGATAACTAATTTTTGGCCCAAAAATCACTATTTATGTTCAAACGTCCGCCCTTTTGTCATAAATCGATATTTTCAAAATCGGCTATGACAAGTACTAAATTATAGTATCTAATTTAATAATCTTTTTGGTTTTTTTTTTTTAAATGATTTTTGAAGAAACGTCAGTGAGTACCGTATACGCAGATTTTTTTACGACGCTCCAAGGATCATACAATATCCTTCTATATTTTTGATATTTTTCAATAAAGAAAATTAAACACATTTTTGAATGTATATACTTTTAGATAATTAAAACCTCAATCCGAAATTTCAAATAGTTTTCCTTGAAAAAATTCACAAAAATGACCTTTATATCTCCCCTTAAGGCTTGCTATCCCGCAAAAACGAAAAAACAACACGTAAACATCAATTTCGTCCCCTCTTCAAAGTGTTACCCGTTACGTTCAATTAAATGCGCCCCTTTTAGACGTCGCGCCGAGAGAAGGAGAAGTAAAGGGGTGCCTGTATCGGATGTATTTCCGATTAAGAGAACGAGAGTCGTGATTAATTGAATTCCGAACGCAGTAATCTATAGCCAAGAATAAGTTTCGAGGTTCTTATTTGGCGGGCTCGCTAGCGTACCGCAGGCTATATACGTAATCGTACGAAAGTACGTGTAAAATCGCGGCGAAACTCGTACCCGAGAGCTGCTACATAGAATTTTACAATGTCGTACGTAAGGTACCATATACTTACGGTCTAGGCCCCCGTATAGTAGGGTACACGTTAGTCGCTCCGAACATGCCTCGTCTTTTATGAATAATGTATATGGGATACGTGTGTGTTCCGAGATACTTATATGCATGGATTATTATTGTTATTATACCACGAATCGTTGCGACCAAAGAGAGAGGGAGAGAGAGAGAGAGAGAGAGAGAGAGAGAGAGAGAGAGAGAGAGAGAGAGAGAGAGAGAGAGGGTAAATAAAGCATGTGGTGATATATATAGTGCTTGATGACTACACCAACGAGAAAAAGATGTTGCTTCGAGTTCGCGTTTTCTCACAGTTCTCTCAACGGCGATTGTGCTCAGCTCTGCGGCCAACGTTGTTTCGACTATAGCGCCAAGTTCTTCTTCGTTTCCCCTTTCTGCAGTGTATCTCGCGATGTTGCTGTGATTGCGAGGAAACGGAAGCGTGTTTTAATGTACTTTGCCCCTCAAAGGATCGAAGTTCCCGGGAAGATTTACCTTTTTCTTTACTTTTGCCCCCCCCCCCCCCCCTTGGGCTTCTCATTACGCTCGTTCATGCGAGGGCGTCAGTTTTCCGCGGGAGAAAAGATTCTTCCTGCATTGTGCCATCGTTCGAATCGTCTCGAAGCGTGTTCGCGTCTCGTATCGTTTCCGGTGGGCAGGTCAATCGTGCGGAAGGTGCATTCGCGAGTCCTCGGAAAAGATAAATTCTCTCCATCTGCTAAGAAGGATTTTATTTGTTTTTCGATGATTTTTTCGAATTTTTTTCGATTACTTAAGCCGGGGATGCTGACTTGCAATTCTCACGCGACTTTGAATGCCTGCGAGGGGATCTTTTTCATGGAGAAATTTGACGGAGTGAACCACATCTCTATAGGGAATGGATAGGGAGTCGACGTTGGAATCCTAGTGGATGCCACGCTATTTCCCCATTTGGGAAGTGGAACATTTTTTATTTGAAATTCTCAACCGGATTTCGTTGGATCTCTCGGAAAAAGTATCCTTTCTGGCAATAAACATCTCTATAGGGACTTGTTAGGGACACCGCACGTAGGGAGTCCTCATTGGGATTCAATTGGATTCTGCACTGTTCCCCGATGAACGCCGTTTGAGAATTCTTACCACGTTCGAATCGAAAATATGTGAAAACTCACGAGAATAAACTCGGCGTGTTGAAACATAACCTGCGGGCTTCGTGAGCATGTACGTGTGTGCTGATATTGTGTCAAAGTGCAGTAAAATAAATAACGCGATTATTAAAGTGGATTTTTAGTCGTGTGATTTGAAATTATTTATAAGATATACTTTTTTAATCGCATTATTCTTTTTTAAAACAAGATTTGTACTTTTTTAAAGATCCACTTATTTTGTATTACTGTGTATTTTGGTTAGAAAATTCAACGTCCAAAATGCGATGAGAGTTATCAAGAATCGTATCGGATTCTGTTCGATAATGTGTGAATCCTTCAGGATTCAAACTGGATTCCACTGGGGAATCCCGATTAAAATGCCATGTACAAGCGCGATGTTTTGGTATGAGGATCCAATGCGATGACCCAGTGGATCTCTACGGTAATTCCTAATTCGTGTAATTCGAGGAATCAACACGTGTAAATGCCATACACAACTTAAAACAACGCGGTTATGTGTATTACAGAAAATTCGAACGTATTTGATGTTCATTTTTAAACACTTGAACTGCATTAAATTTCAACATGTTATTGATGTCTTATTCAAAACATGCAACACGTGTATCTGCTGGCATTTACACGTTTACATATCAGAGCGTGCGTAGTATATTCAGCTGGGCTGTAGGTTCGATTAGATGTGCAGGAGAAACATTGTCTTTGATAAAACCATTCCAGGAGGTCAGGGAATAACGAATTATGATACAACATCATTAAGGTAGAACTCTGAATGAAGTATTTCATTTTATTTTGGATTTATGAAATATTCGATGTATCTAGTAGACTGGCTGTGATGCCTTGAACGAACACCTATGCTGTCTATAAAAATTAACCAAATGACACACCCAACACGCATAGAAATAATACACTTAGGTGTGTAAAATGTATAAAGCGAATATTGGAATTACGCACTCGGAAATGTGTAAAAAGTGAGCACAAGATGTACGAGATGATTCCCCTAAGGGAGGATGCTCGTAATTTCAAAGATATTCAACATAATTAAGATCTGAAAGCGTTTACTAGCAGCATATTTATCTGTCTGGCAATTGGCATATTCGAAATATTCAATTTATTAGGGTTTCAATAAAATTTCATTTTTTTTTAAACCTAACATAAGATCTCATCCCTTGAGTATGGATAAGTGATCCCCGGATCATATTGCCCCTATTTTGAGATATTTTTATATTGGAGAAATTAGGCTAATGTGAATAAAAATTTGCTGGAGTTTACAACACCTTTATATACAGGATGTCCAACAGGAAGTTGCTAAAACTAAATAAGCGTCTCTTCCCTCTATGAATTCAATAGGGGTCCCTTTTTCTAAGGCATACCTGAGGCCCCGCAGTTTTATTCCAGCCGTGGTTGAAGCAAATACGCGCGCGTCAAAATGAGTGAGCTCACCACGGAAGAAAAAGCATATCTTATTGAGTGCTTCTTCTCGAGGGGAAAAATTTATAGTAATGCGTATAGAGGGTTTCGTACTAAGTTTGGAACTCATAGAGTTGCCACCGAAAATACTCTGAAAATGTAAGAATTTAATATTTATTCATATTCATCTATCACACAACTTGTGTTTCAATTCAATTAAACTGCATTGAAGTAATTTTACGTTAAGTTTTGTAGGATAATCGATAACTTCGTGAAGTATGATACACTCCAGGACCGTAGACACGAGTTGCCAGGTCCATCTGTTACGGTGACTACACCAGAGAAGATCAACGAAGTTGAGAATTATTTCAAACAAAATCCAAATGATTCGATTCGGAAAGCTGCTCAAGCATTAAAAATAACCAAATCATCATTACACAACATTTTGAAATATTTTTTAAAGTTTCATCCGTATAAAATAAGCACTCGTCAATTGTTAACTGAACATGCCATGACGAAACGCATCGAATTTTGTAACACTATTACGGGAATGTTTGAAGCCGAAGAACTTAATGAGGAATTGATTATTTATTCCGATGAAGCACATTTTTGGATGAATGGGTACGCAAACAAGCAAAATTACCGGTTTTGGGGAACGGAAAATCCCAACATATCGCTAGCGAAGTCCCTTCATCCACAGAAAGTCACGGCATGGGCAGCGATTTCAGTAAAAGGATTTTATTTGCAATTCTTGGAATCTACGGTAACAGGAGAGAGTTACAAACAGCTTTTGGAAACGAAATTCTTCCCTTATGCAAAAAAGAGGGGACTGGTTAAAAGTGTTTACTTCATGCAAGATGGAGCGACGCCGCACCGGACTCGTGAGGTGTTTGAAGCTATTCATCGCGTATATGGGACTCGAGTAATCGGTCTGGGGTACTCTAAAGTTGTTCAAGGCGGATTAGAATGGCCCCCGTACTCACCGGACCTGAACCCTTGTGATTTTTTTCTTGTGGGGTTACATCAAAGATCATTGTTGCGCTAAAAACCCCAGCACAGTAGAAGAACTGATCGCGGCCATCCAGGAAGTGGTTCGCGGCATTACGAACGATATGTTGGACACAGTTTTTCACAGTTTTCAAAAGAGAATTGATTTTTGTGCACAATCCAACGGTTCGCACTTCGAAAATATCTATCATTAATCACTGTACTTTTTCGTTATTTTCATAATATGTAATAAATTGACTTAAAAAATATTTGACCGGGTTTTATTTATGTGCGTTTGAAACTGCAGAGTTTCCTCTATTTAAAGCAATTTGGCTTTTCTGATTCTGTGCACGTGTTTTAAAATGACAGTAGATTAGTTTCAGCAACTTCCTATTGGACAACCTGTATATTAATCATAGGTATACCACATAAACTGAACTTACAAGTTAAATTACCTTTTTATTGTAAGTTCGATCTCAACAAACTAGAATTAAACACTTAGGTATATCATTGATTATTTGCGAGATCAATTGTACATTAGTAGTGTAGTTTAAACATAATTAGACAATATATTTAACAAAAATAAAGTAGGTACGTTATTTGTGTACAAATAACCTAGAAGGGAATCATCTTGCCCCAAACTCAACTTTTTCATTCATTGCTCGGTAACATAACATATAAGTATTCCACTGTTACCACACCAACCAAAACCCAAATTGAGCATACTATAAAGCCGCAAACACAACCATGATTGCAACTGACAGTATACAATAATAGTTGTCTAAGCTTAAAGTCAACCTTGCCTTACATCTACAGGTCACAATTTTATTTTTTTTCCGTCAAAATAAGCGCGTCACTCACACCTTTATCATAAGTTGATTAATGGGGGGGGGGGGGGCTGTTTCACCATAGAATAGCGCTACCACTAGATGGCGTTAAGGGCGGGGTAAAGTATTAAATTTTTTTTTCTTCATTTTTTAAAAATTGTTTAAATGAATGCATAACATATCAAGAATATTGTGTTAAAATTTCAAGTCGATCGGAGTAAAATTGACGAAGTTATGAGTATTTGAGCGTCTATTGCTCCATGCCGTTCTCTTCTGCGTTTTTCAAACCGTTTTTCTGAGACTTGTCATATTTGAAGTCCGTGTGCACGATAACTCAAAATCTACTGGACCAATCGCTTTGAAATTTTGCACATTACTTCTTCACATAATTCACCAGGTATTGTCGAGAACTTTTTTGCTTTTTTTTAATAATTACTAATTTTTCAACAACAAATTAGCCGATTTTTTTTAGCGAAAATCGGGTTTTTGGCTCCCAAGTGCTACGAAAAATCGAAAAATCGAAAAAAAAATCCTCCCGTCGTTACCTCGAGACACATCTCCTTTAACAAATGCATTTTGATTTTTTTGTTTCAAATGATTCTGTTGCGAGTTATGGTGCACACCGCAAACCAACTTTTTTTCGAGGCGCCTCCGGGGTTTAATTTTCACTCGCTCAATTTTGAATATTTTGCAATGCAAATTTAGGAGAATGTTGTTCAAATGTTACTTTATTGTGTGTAAATTTTTCAATAAACGAACACTATTCGTTACGCCAAAAAAAAATCTTAAAAACATGCCTTTTTTTCGCCGAATTAACTTTACCCCGCCGTTAACACACTTGGATTTGCAGGGTACAAACGAGTATGGGAATCCAATTGGATTCCTACCCCAATTTCTGCACGGGAAGGAGCAATTTTTTTATGAATATTTTTTTACGAAGCTACTTACATTTCTCGATCTTTTTTTTTTCGTTGCGATTGAGAATTGGAATTGTCTAGGGTAACGAAAAAGAATATAGTGCTATCGAAGCCCCGACGTGCCGCAGACAAGAGAACAGAGAACGCTCGCTCTCGAACATTCCGTAGCTTCAATCGCGGCTTCTAATTAATCCCATTAGTTGTGCGTAGACGCGTTTCCGCAAAGGCCTTCGTTGCATAGAACTGTGCGAGCGTGGGCAGCCGCGTCGACCCTGATGCGACCTACTTATACCCCTGGCGCTATCAATACGTCTCATTATTCATACGCGCATAAATACGAGATACGTATGTAGAAATCGTCGGCTAGGCGGATTTGAGGACGTGATTGCTTTCCTATCCCAGCGTTACCGCTCGATCGACAAGAACCGTTTTTCTCTTCCCATACGTCGTTTTTCTTTTCTCCCATGTATCTCGCTAATTGAATTCTCGTTGAGGACGAATGACAGAGTTTGGTGGAGGGTTTTCTCGCGAATCTCAGACGCGTGTATCTAAATACTCGCCCGTTGTGCGGATCTCGGTTTCACTGATTTTTCCACCTGATACATGCCATTTTCCGCGCGGCCAGTCTTTCGTGTCAGGGCGATCCGTTACATCTCGCAATTTATGGAGCGACGTTACCGCGGGTGGCATGTAAATACGAATATCCATAATGACGTCGCATTCGCGGAGAAGAATCTTGGAGGCTTTTTCATGCGTTTTTATCGCTTTGCCATTTTCATGTTCTCCAAGAAAAATAAAAGGAAAACATAATTACATGGCTCAGCCGGTAAAAGTCAGGGAATTTCTTTCCTCCTGAAATAATCACGGAATTTTTGACATTCTCTGGAATCTTTTCAGAACTTACTTTTTGCAACAAATACGAAAAACGAAACCGACGAAAAATATACTGAAAAGTATAAAAATAAATATTTTTGTATATTTTTAATATTTATATTATTTATATTATTCTTCATTGTATACCAAAAAAGATATGTCAGTGCCAAACATTGGAAAATTAAAAAAACTAAAACTAAATAATTCTGGAGCTCTATAGGCTTGCAATAGATTTGTCGATACACAACTCCACAATTATTATTGTATATCAGTGTTTACATTTAATTTTCATTTATTTGCACCGTCATCAAAATTTCTGTCTATAATGAAAAAAAAGATTCTGTATTTGTTTAAAAAATTTTTTTTTCACTTTACAGTGTTCAAATTATTTTTCGAATAGTTAAAAAAAATGTTTTATTTTAATATTTAACATTTTCATATATACGATCTTAACAAAAATTAATCCATTTGACCGCAATTTCCCTGGAATATTTGCAAAACCTGTGTGGAAATCCTGGAAAAGTCAGGGAATTTCTGAGTCAATAATCCGTAGCAACCATGAATTACTTCGATCTATTTCAAGAGTCTGGTAGGGACAAATATGGAATGGGGTTGAAGTTTGCATCGTTGGAATGCAATGAAGATACTTTTCAATTTCTTATTTTTATCACTGTCCAAAATCATGATGAATTTTGCATCGTTGGAATGCAGCGGAAATCAATTGTTTTTAATTGTTGAAATTTTATTTATTTGCACCGTCATCAAAATTTCTGTCTATAATGAAAAAAAAGGTTCTGTATTTTTTTTTAAATATATTTTTTACTTTACAGTGTTCAAATTAGTTTTCGAATAGTTAAAAAAAATGTTTTATTTTAATATTTAACATTTTCATATATATGATCTTAACAAAAATTAAGTTATCCATTCGACCGCAATTTTCCTGGAATATTTGCAAAACCTGTGTGGAAATCCTGGAAAATGCAGGGAATTTCTGAGTCAATAATCCGTAGCAACCATGAATTACTTCCATCTATTTCAAGAGTCTGGTAGGGACAAATATGGAATGGGGTTGAAGTTTGCATCGTTGGAATGCAGCGGAAATCAATTGTTTTTAATTGTTGAAATTTTCTTCGGCTGTGAAAATTATCCAAACGTTTTTACGTACTCTGATCAGAAATTTGCGAACGCCATTTGCAACAAAAGAAGGCTTTGGGTAGGCATAAAAATGAAGGAATGAAAAATGAACGAAATAATCGTTGCGTCCCAACGATGCAAACTTCATCGTTGTCCAAAATCATACTTTGCAGGTTTAGGTCATAGATCGCTCAATAAGCATCCTAAAAAGTGTTTGCGTTATTGTCGTGGCGCTAATCGGACACTGGTAATATGGAGAAAGAAAAAAATGATTTTCCATTGCATTTCAACGTTGCAAACTCCAACGTGATAATGTGAATCGATATCAAGCTCAAATCATAATGATCCGAAGTCATTCCGTAATCCAATAAATCCATTATATTAATGAATTTCTCTGATCACGATGGGTGTTCCGCGAACTTCGCCAAAAATCATTTTTTTCCCAAAAATCAGAGTAGGGGAAGTAGGGGCAAATAAAACAATACATATATGAATCAGTCAATTTCAATTATTTTTTTGAACGAATCAACATTTATTCATCGTTCAATTTTGGAAGCAAAAAAAACAGTCTTTCTGATTGTTACCATACAATACACATTTTTTAATTAAACTTAAATTTTCCCCATCTTACCCCTCATATGCATACCCCTCAAACAAGGGGACGCTAGAACAATGATGAGGCACGAATTATTGATATCTTTCGCATATAAAAGTGGTTTTATCCTTAATACCAGCAATTTGATAAGCCAATCGTCTAAGTTCTGGAGTATTTAGTCCGAAAAATCTTGCTTCCATATCATTTTAATAATTTGTAATTTATTTTTCTCCCCCTGGTAGAAACACCGGTTGTAGAGGAACCGCTTTATTAGTTTCATTTCAACCTTTCTAACGTAAGTAGTGGTACGTTGTAAAATATTGCTGCTTTGCGATAGCTTGTATTCATCTTGCCCCATTAGAAGGTTAACGAATTAACAAAAAATCACGCAATAACCTTGAGAATTTATGACAAAACGTTCTTATTAAATTAATAATTAGTACCTTCATTATGTTTGCCTACCTGTCTCTAATCGATATCAGCAACTCAAATGAAGCAAAACGATGGTAAACTTTACGAAAAATGGGATCGGTTTCTCAAAAAATCGATATTGTTTTCTCACTCGAGACGCGTGCTTCCGCCACAGTTGATACTTTCACACTCATTCACCTCCCCGCCGCCCCACCAAACTCCAACGGGAGCACTGTTTATAGTCCAATAAAAGAGACGAAAATCCAGCAGTTTTTAGCGTGGAATATGAATTTTTGACTGAAGGTAAATGGTTGCATACTGTAAGTAATCTCGAACAAATGTTGTCCCTCAACTCGCCCCAACCCTACGAAATAGGGGTTGAAAACGTCAAAATCGCCGCATCTCGATAATTAATAGCCCGATCAAAAAAGGTTTTGAACAAAAGTTGTTTGGAATAATAAAATTCGTATAAAGTTATCTGACGTCTAACCCCCTATATTTGAAAATAGCGGCACAAAAATGATTCGAAAATTCTGGGCCAGTGATGCTCTCGTGTTTTTGTGCCGCTGTTTTCAAAGATAGGGGATTGGACGTCAAATGACTTCACACGTATTTTATTATTCCAAACAACTTTTGTTTGAAATTTTTTTTCATCGAGCTATTAATTATCGAGATACAGCAATTTTTAAGTTTTCAACCCTCCTATTTCTTAGGGTTGGGGCGACTTGAGGAGCAACATTTTATTAGGGTTACTTTCACCCTGCAACCATCTACCTTCAGTAAAAAATTCATACTCCACGCTAAAAAGTGCTGAGTTTTCGTCTCTTTTACTGGACTATACCTGGACGATTATTCGTTACGTTACCTGCAAAGATCACAAGTTACTCGCCCCCGGGAGGAAAAAATCCCCCTCAACGAAAAACATGTTCACCTTGACGAAAAATTAGCTTGCCGGACCGTAGTCGGGAAATACTTCATTCCCATCCAGAACTATAGGAACGAAATGCATACGAGGATAAGCCGAAGGGATCGCGCGTAAGCAAAGAGGAAAGGAAAGAGGGATGAAAGGAGGAGAGGATAAAGTGAAAAAGTGCGGGAACGGGGACTCCCGGGACCTTTGAAATGTGTGTTCTCCGCATGAAGCGCGTTCAAACTAATCGTCTCTCGTCGGCCAGAGTGAGACTCGTTCTCCCGGTCGGCAAGAAACGGCAGCGACAGCCACCGACGAGCGACGAACGTGCAGCTTGACAGTCTCGCG
>OZ023313.1:5870552-6105552 GCA_964007375.1 Ophion obscuratus
CGATTCGTGGACTGTCTGTCGCCGTTTTGTTTCACTTCTAGTTTCTCTCTCTCTCTCTCTCTGTATATCTATATATCTGTATCCCTCTGAGCCTCTCTCACCATTCTCTCGTTTCGAATGTCATTCACTATCACTTTGAATGACAACCGTCTTCATGATCCATTCAAGTTTTCTTTTTCCAACAAGGTACAGACTTTCTGCCTTCCAAGGAACAGGGTCTGATTGCGCTTCGCTGTCAATGCCAACGGTCTTCTTGATCGATTTACCTTTTCTTATAATTTTACATTGAATTTATAGCCAATTTTTATATTCTCATCCATATCCGCTCCAGGATTCCGCCTCAAGAATTCCTCTTAAGAACTCGGACAAGTCTGAACGACGTCATCTTTTTTCATTTTCGAATATCCCGTGCGGAAATTTGTTGGGGAGTCTTCAAATCCTACCACATTTCTATGCATGTAGTCCACATTGAAATCCAAGTGGATTAGGGGCCGTCCATATATGACGTCATCGATTTTTGCTGATTTTTTACCCCCCGTCCCTGAAATCATCCTATCCTTCCTATCGTTATAATATAAATATCCTTACCATTATCCAAGGATCAGAACCCCCCCTATTTTACAATGACTTAACTTATGGACGACACCTTACGCGGTATTTCTTGATGAGAGTTTGTGAACTTTTATTCGAAAGCATCAAACGGAATTTGTTGGATCTCCCAAAAAATAATATCCTTTCGTTATCCCGTGCACAAGTTTGTTTGGGAATCCCAAGATGGAGACACATCTCTATAGGGATTTATTAGGCACACCGCACATAGGTAGGCCTCACTTCGATCCAATTGGATTCTGCAGTGTTCCCCGATGAACGCCGTTTGAGAATTCTTACCACGTTCGTATCGAAAATACGTGAACAGCCACGAGAATGAACTCGGCGTGTTGAAACATAACCTGCATGCTTCGTGAGCGTGTACGTGTGTGCTGATATGTCAAAGTGCAGTAAAATAAATAATAAAAAAAACGATAATTACAGTGGAGTTTCAGCGATGTGATTCAAATCGATTTTTAAGTTATACTTTTTAAGCGATTTGTACTTTTTTTTAATATCCACTCATTTTGTGTATCTATATATTGGGATGTTGAATGAGTTCTCGCTGTTTTTTCGTGAAGATTAAAGCTGTATTTAAAATACTGCACTTTGGTATGGGGCCGTCCATATATTACGTCATTCTAAATTTGGGGGGGGGGGAGGTTTCTTCTGCGGATGACGGTAAATGATGGATGAGGGGGGGGGGGGGGGCGTTTCGAAATTGACGTCATTCTTGTGATACCAGTTACTTCAAAATGTACAATAGTATATTGTACAATTAGAGTGGTTTCCCCGCATGATTGATGAAAAATATTTTGCACGTACCTAATGGTATTAATTATTGAACTCATTATTTATTTATTTATTACATAAGGTTTGTCTACATTATATTCGAGAACTTCAAATAACAGCGTACCTATGAAAATAGTTCGATCGAGCCAAAATGAATATGGGGAGGATACGGAGATATTACCCGTGATCCAGGATTTGCAAGAATGGGTGAAAACTCCGTGGGAGCTATCCAAAGAAAACTAAAGAATAGGGAAGAATAATATTATTATATTAATAAACATTGCCAAAGTACAAAATAATAAAAGATGATTCTATAACAAAATGTTTTAATGTTACCCAATTTTTTCTCAAATCCGCAAATGTTTTAATTTTGCCAAACTGGTAATGACGTCAATTTTGCGAGGGGGGGGGGTCATTAGGAAATGACGATAGGATGATTGTAGGGGGGGGGGGGGGGGTCGAAAATCAGCAAAAATCGATGACGTAATATATGGACGGCCCCTATGTCAAAGTGCAGTAAAATAAATAAAAAACGATAATTACAGTGGAGTTTCAGCGATGTCATTCAAATCGATTTTTAAGACATACTTTTTAAGCGATTTGTACTTTTTTTAAGATCCACTCATTTTGTGTATCTATATGTTGGGATGGTGAATAAGTTCTCGCTGTTTTTTTTTGTGAAGATTAAAGCTGTATAAAAAAATCATTCCTAAATCTTTCAAACGTATCGTACCTGTTGTGTGATCAACTCCTAATGACTGTGCAAGTTCAGCTAACGTCTGCTGAGTCTTCATGAAGCAATGCCTCTGATTCAACACATCAAAATAATTATTTTTAAAGCGTCTAAACTAATCTCTGCATGTCGTTTCCGACAGCGCATGGTCGTGGTAAGTCTCGTCGTGCGCATGGTCGTGGTAGTGCAGTAAAATCCCTCGCAAAAACTCTTTTTTGCCACGAAATTTGACATGTTTAACAGTATGAACAAAAAAAGTTGTTTACACTTCGGTGAAATGACATACGCTGAATTTCAAGCTTGCTTACAGTACTTCTTTATAGACGCGTTAGCATCTAAAACTCCACGCACGCGGTTCTGGTACGGGTGATTTGAATTATACGAGTGTACGATAGTTCGAGACTTTTATAAATCGGAGACGACTTTGCGGACGAGTCACGTTCGAACGTAGAGAAAATTCATTCGTCTCGGATGGCGGGGCAAAGGGAGGGGGGGGATGTTCTCGACAGCTCGTTAAATCTCACGTCAACATCGTCCGATTCAACGGCCGAGAAAGAGAGTATAATACAGCCTCCGCGTGATTTCATAATGCAATTACCGATCGGCGAGCTGTGTAACGATCGCGAGAGCGATGAAGGCGCGGGAAGGGGGGCAAGTCATCGGCGTTTCTCGACGGATTTTTTCTCGTCTCATCCTCGTTCACCATATGCACATTTTCTTATCCTTCAAGTATAATATAACACGTATAGAAAACTCGCACCTTTTAATTTTCGCTTTTTACGCCGGCATGCCTTAGCACATATGTTCTTCTCAGTCAGACATTTCTGATAATCACGTTTTCTTTTATGAATACTTTACTCGATCCTCTCGCCCCCCCCCCTCCCAGCTTTATGGATGATAAGATTTCAATGACTAAACGATCGACACGATTATTGTAACTAAGCGAACTTTAATTCGCCGAGAATGAAAGGTTGATAATCATTGAGGGAGAAAGAGTATTGTACCTTTTTACCGCGAGGAATTATGTACCTGTTCATTTTATTTTAATAATAATTGAACGAACTTTTTTCGCCTTCTGACGGTGCCGAAGAAAAGAAGCAAATATTGGCGAAAATGTACAGGCAACTTTCTCAAATCGGACTATCTATGAATGGAGTGAACACGATGAGGGAGCTATGTGCAACCTAGGGATTGCACCTTCCCGTGCAGAAATGGGACCGGGCAATGCTTACGTTGTGTCAGGCCCTGACCGGACTTGCCTTGTTTGATTAACGTCGTCATGCCCTCCCATGGAACAAACCGGGAAGATCGCAAAATCGTTTTTTTAAAGCTTACCCTCTATGTTTGGAAATTACAATCTTCCAGCCGGGATACATTGCGAGCAAGTACATCTTCACGTAATGCCTACCTGGCCAGAACATTGACATGTTCTGCAAAGTGGAGCCCGTTTTTAAGAACTAAGAAAAAGCTACTTTGTTTTTCACGTCATCAAAGATATTTATAATTGATTGTGATGAAACTGATACATCTGTTGTAACTCTATTCATCATTAAAATCATTCGTTTCATCGATGATAATCGATGAGGATAACAATGCTCATCGTGAATAACGGGATTACGATAACTAATGATTTGAGCATAAAGAATAGCCAAATTATTTTATGAGGCGCAAGAATAACGCAGGTAATTCGCGGTTTTTGAACGCCTTGTCACCATGTTGGGGAATATCAATGTTCTGGGCGGGAAGACATCACCTGAATGTATTTCGCCAACAATCCGCCAGGTGGCTACAAGCGAAGCATTTCGCGTAAGCAAGGTACCATCGTACGAGGATAAAAGTTCGTTCTGTGAGTTGTACCACGTACAGAAGGGCTGTGCTTACTGCGTGCCCTTACGCTTATGATTTTGCGATACTTGTAAAGTAACCCTTTGCACTCTAGGCCTTTTTCGCTCGGATAGTAATCTGTGTACGTTTTTCTGTCTCGTTGCCTATCAGGAAATACGAGCAAGTGTATGTATACACTCATATACTACCTTAACAAGTAGATAACCAACAAATAATATGTTGTCGAAACACTAAATCGAATACACTCCCGATTTTACCTCCTCAAGGATTCCAAAAACGCTGAAACGTCATTTTCAATTTCCTCGTTTGTTCCTGGTTATTTTCTCATCTATTCCCTAAAACTTTCTTGGTCATTTACCGCATGCTCTTCGGCCCGTTCCTGGTCTGTTCTCCGGAAAGGGAACGGTGGATCGGGACCTAGCCTTAGACCCGTTACATTGCGAAGCTATTTCAGGGTGGAAGGCCCGACCAGAGCCTGATATTATCCAGGAAAGGCAGATCAGGGGCAGTACTTTTTCCCGACTTAAATTTCTTCACGGGTTCTTCTTAAATCACGGTGCTGACGTTTCGATCGTTGGAAAGCGCAACGACAGTTCGTTCCCTTATTTTTATTTCTTCATTCTTATTATACAAAATAAATCCGATTAAGATCGTACATCTACTAACAATCATCTGAGGAAATGGTTCAGCCATTTTTTTTGAAAAATCTTTCAAAAGAAATGTGAGCAATGAAACAATGTTTCTAAGCAAATCAAGAAATTTAAGAAATTAATGAAATCCATCCCAAGTGTGTCAAAAAAGATTGGTCAGTAGGCAATAAAAAAGGTTCGTTGCCTTCCAACGGTGCAAACTCGAATATCTTCGTTAAATATTAGGTGTACAAATAAGTTTTAGGACAGTTTTCAAAAAATTCAAGATTTATTAAAAAAGAAGTAAAACACAGTTATTCATCGAAGTAATCTCCATCGCACTGAATGACCTTCAGCCATCTCTCAGGTAACTCGCGGATGCCTTTCGCAAAGAAACTTTCGTCTTGCGAGATGAGACATTTAGCGACCCATTTTTCCACTTCTTCAAATGTTTTGAATCGCACGTCAGACAAATCGTTCTGCATTTTCCGGAATAAATGATAATCGGATGGGGCTAAGTCTGGTGAATACGCCGGGTGTGGTACAGCTTCCCATCCAAGCGCTAGTAACGTATCCTTGACCGGTTTACCCACATGAGGCCGCGCGTTGTCATGGAGCAGTTTTACTGGACGTTTTCCTTTACCAGAAAATGGACGTTTCTTCTCAATTTCTTGATTCACTTGCATCAATTGATGACAATAGCGATCGGTAGTAACTGTTTGACCAGGTTTGAGAAGTTCATAATACAGTACGCTTTTCATATCCCACCATATGCACAGCATGACTTTGTTACAATGAACATTGCGCTTTGGCGTGGATGTTGTCGGCTCGCCGGGGTCAACCCAATGATATTTGCGTTTCGGATTATCAAAATAAATCCACTTTTCATCGCCGGTCACAATTTTCCACAAGAAAGACTTTCTATGTTGCTTGTTGTAAAGACTCACGCAAATGTTAAGACGGCTGTTTTTATTTTCTTGAGTCAGAAAGTGTGGTACCCACTTTGTTCCTTTTCGAATCTTACCCATTGCATTTAAACGATAAGAAACAGTTTGTTGAGTTACTCCAAGCTGTTCCGAAAGTTGTTTCTCCGTCTGACAAGAGTTTTCATCCAGCAACGCTTGCAGTTCCTGATCGTCCACCGTTACAGGAGGCCCCGTGCGTTCACGGTCACTAACGTCGAAATCACCTTCTTTGAATCGCTTATACCAATACTCACATGTACTTTTAGATACAATGTTGTCTCCAAGAACAGAACATATCGATTCACACGCTTTCCTAACACTTTTTCCTTGATGGAATTCATAGCGAATGCAGTGTCTAATAAATAGCTTATCGGTCTGCATGTTTAATTTACAGAATTTATAGGTTATGTTTATGACTCCTTTACGTTTCGATACTACATATCAAGCGCCATCTATGATAAGTGAGCGGGACCTTTGAATTAATTTAGAATAGCAGTTATGATACAAAATCGAAGTGTCCTAAAACTTATTTGTACACCTAATAAATGCGGAGACAGGTACCGTATGAAATTATCGACACTCGCGAGATTATTTGAGCCACAAACACAACTATAATAAAATTACTATTAATAAAAATAAAATAAATTATAATAACAGTATAAAATTACGTGCATTCTTGTTCCGAAATCGCCACGTTACTTGCTCGTCGTAATATCCATACCTACACACATAGACATGCCCTATAAAACTCGGGGCATTAAAACTGTAATGATTATAAAATCTTTTGTGCATTGTAAGCTATTTCGCGATAAGTCCTTCTGGTCTTCAGTTCTCGATATGTAGGCCATACGTTATGACCCGCCAGGTTTACAGTGCTCCATTCCGAGCATCGGCAACACATTTGCAGAGAGAGAGAGAGGGAGGGAGAGAGGGAGAGAGAGAGAGAGAGAGAGAGAGAGAGAGAGAGGGACGGGTTAGTTGGGCTACGTTCTTAAGAATAAAGTACAACATGCATACGTACAACTTGAGGTAGAATCGAGGATAGTTGATGCACGCGAGAGACGACGAGGCAAAAGCCACAAATATGAGTTGTACTACTATACGTTACTACTATATAGCATGTAATGCTAGCTGGGAGGGCGTTAAGAAAAGCGTAACCGGCAGTTTAGCGAGGCACGTACATGCGATAAAGTTCCACGATGAATCGTGGCTCCTTCTGTACCTATATACAGGGTGTCCTGTTATGAATGGATAATCCTGGAACTGTCGACAAGTCAGGTCATCTCGTTTTATACGCTAGAATTTCAGTTCAGTAAAAGTCCCATCGCTTTTGAGATTCTGGCTTTGTGTTATTTTTTTAAAATCGTCTGCTTTTGGTTTTTCGCGTGTCATTTCACAAATGATATAAATCGACAATAACTAAGCAACTTTTTTAAGTAATCGGCACGATATGCGCAGGACATTTTTTTTACACCGCAGGCTACCAAAGTCAGATGTTCGAATTGGTTTGCATGGAAATTCGGGATAAGATCTTCTTTCATAAAGTTTCCTCAACGTCTAAGGTAGTTCTGTAGTTGTGGTAAAATCTTAGGAATTGTCTGAAATCTAAGTATGGTATAGATATGACCTTCATGGACTGATGCCCAAACATTCAGTTCGATTCGCCCTTTAGTCCATGAGTTAATTGCAATTGAATATGGGTATTTTTGTACGCGATCACTATACCTAACACGTAAACCGATAGGAATTTGCTCGCATTTCTCGATATAGGTTCTCAACGGACCTTAGGATTTCAAGATAAAAACACACGTGTACGCAGCACTGTTGTGAGATCGATTAAAAAAAAAATGACAAACTTTGACCGTTTAGTTTCGGAGATATCGACTTATGAAAACCCAGGTAGGAATTGACGATGAAAAAGGGCTCGCCAAGCTCTGAAACAAGGCTCACATTTTTCAATTCAGGCTGAGCACCAGCCTGATTTCAGGCCTAGCCGAATCTCTGAATGATAACGCGGTTTCAGGCTCTTGCACACAGGCTTGAACAAGGGTTGGTAGAAAAGCCTGTACTAAGCCTGAAACGACGAAACAACAAGGCTTGAAACGAGCCTCGTTTAAGGCCTTAAACAAGGCCTTAAACAAGGCTTGTTGTTTCGTCGTTGCAGGCTTAGTACAGTCTTTTCTACCAACCCTTGTTTAAGCCTATGTGCAAGAGCCTGAAACCGCGTTATCATTCAGGGGTTTAGCTAGGCCTGAAATCAGGCTGCTTCTCAGCCTGAATTAAAAAATGTGAGCCTTGTTTTAGAGCTTGGCGAGCCCTTTGTTGATCGTCAATTCCTACCTGGGGCAGGCTTATCCCAAACTCTTCTCGAGGCTATATGAGGCCTGTTTTTAGTTTTCTATATTCTACAATGGGGTACATTTAATAAATTTGTAATTAATGTGATCTATTCCATTTTTTAATTTTATTTTATCTATACATTTTATCATCTATATATTTTATCAACTCGAAACGATCACATACTTGTCAATGTTTCACATTAAAGAAGTTTGTAACTAGTGCTGCATGATCTTGCTGTGCGTTCATAACATTGTATGCATAATTAATTCCAATTTCATGATTTTTTCATTTTATATCTAATTCGTAAAAATATCTAAACAAAAAAGATCGTACATTCGAGTGAAAAATTTCGATTGTTATCGCATCAAACTGACTCTCTTTTTCTCGGTTCAAATTAATACTTTGTCGAAAATATTTCACATTCAATAAGAGCGTCACTATAGTGCAACACAACTTCGCTTTGTGTGCATAACACTGTAATATTTATTTCATGGCTGTTTCGTTTCTTACTTAATTCATGAGAATGTCTAAACGAAAAAAGTTCATTTTTTCGGGTGGAAAAATGTCGATGTTTATTGCGTCAAATTGATCTAGAAAATTAAGATAGAGGATGAAGTAAAATGTCAGTAGTGTAATTTTTTTTGCAGATACACAATTTCAACATATTCTCGCATTTATTGCTAATTTTTTTTCATAAAAGTACAGAAAAAATATTATTTTAAACTTATTTTATTTTATCACAACCTGAAATAAGCCTGCATCCAGCCTTGATTTTTTAGGCTTAAAATTCACCGGCTGAATAAAGCTTGAAATAACCCTGAGTTTAGGCTAAGCAGCCAGTCTTGGTTCCAGGCTGCTCCAAACGATGCAATAAAGCCTGGCACAGGCCTGTCTCACTCAGGCTCGGTGAAACAAGGCTCGCACAAGCTTGTTTCAATCGTCAGCCTTTTGATTTCCTACCTGGGAAGTGGTAATTTTATTCAACACCGAACTCGGGCCCAACCATCTGTAACGGAATGGCAACAGTGTACGCTGCAGCCAGCTGATCGGCGCGTGGTCTGGGAACTCGAAGCGTGTTTTTTTTCCCCCGAGTTCTAGTAATTCTGAGACGGATGTTAAATAAATTTATTCTGCAAACAAATTTAATTTGTTCAATTTATGCATGTATTCGTGCATGTATTTGTCTTTGTTACAGCGAATACAATTTAAACTGTCGGCAAGATGTTCTGTAAATCCACGATCCGACGTCCTTCGACAGCGAATTTTTGTTGCTGATCGTTGAGGTTATGGTTATTCTCATCGCGTTTAGCCGCATTTGCTTGACACATGGCTGCCACAGCTTTCAGTCTTTCGGCAAGCGCCTTTTTTCTCGTAAACTTTCCTTTGTATCGCATTTGGGTTGACGCGTTCACGCTTTTTTTAATTTATATAAAATACTTCACGAAAGACGGATCGTAGGAAGCTCAACGCTATGACTGCAGGAAAATGGCGATGTTGCCACGATTACAGCACCGCTCTCTCTATACGAGTATGAGACCTATCTATGCATGAGGTGCGAATGTGTGGAGCGTATAGAGGGTACGAGCTTTGTAAAAAATTTACAACCAACAGCATCGTATAGGCATTGGATCTTACTGGACGCTTCGACCGAAACTTTTGGCTCATACGTGTACCTACAGAACTACCTTAAGGGGTTAGGCCACTCTAGAAGCCGAAAAAATCGGCTTTTTAGGGTTTTTTTTCTTCAGAAAAACTACAAAATAAATCGAGATTACAAAAAGGGTGCTTATCATACATATGATAAGCACCTGTATGAAAAGCACTGTATACAATAATGTTTTTTAAGGGCGGGGTAAAGTTAATTCGGCGAAAAAAAGGCATGTTTTTAAGATTTTTTTTTTAGCGAAACGAATAGTGTTCGTTTATTGAAAAATTTACATATAATAAAGTAACATTTGAACAACATTCTCCTAAATTTGCATTGCAAAATATTCAAAATTGAGCGAGTGAAAATTAAACCCCGGAGGCGCCTCGAAAAAAAGTTGGTTTGCGGTGTGCACCATAACTCGCAACAGAATCATCTGAAACAAAAAAAAATGAAAATGCATTTGTTAAAGGAAATGTTTCTCGAGGTAATGACGGGAGGATTTTTTTTTTTTTCGATTTTTCGATTTTTCATAGCACTTGGGAGCCAAAAACCCGATTTTCGCTAAAAAAATCGGCTAATTTGTTGTTGAAAAATTAGTAATTATTTTTAAAAAAACAAAAAAGCTGTCGACAATACCTGGTGAATTATATGAAGAAGTACTGTGCAAAATTTCAAAGCGATTGGTCCAGTAAATTTTGAGTTATCGTGCACACGGACTTCAAATATGACAAGTCTCAGAAAAACGGTTTGAAAAACTCAGAAGAGTTTGGTCGCTTAGCGCTCATTGCACATAAGTTTGAGAACACTTCTCGATTGCATACAAATTTTAACACAATATTCTTGATATATTATGCATTCATTTAAAAAATGAAAAAAAAAAATGAAAATAAAATTTAAATATTTTACCCCGCCCTTAAGGAGTAAGGCCACTGTAACGGCCCAGAAAAAAGGTTTTTTCACTAATTTTTTGCTCCCGAAATTGAAGGTATTTGAAAAAAAACTTTTAATGGTGTTATCGGGCATACATTAAACTTTATTATAAAATTTTTTTACAGCAAAAAAAAAACAAAATGGCGGTTCCACAGCTATCTTCCCGGGACATGTTTTGCTTCCAGGGCTCCGCGGCACGCAGCACCACTGGTGCACTTTTGAATCTAGAACAAAAAAAAAAACCATTAATCTAGAGGGCTATAGCTAGAGAATGTCGATCGGATTTTAAAAAGTATCAATTTTTGTGGATTTGGCGTGCGTTTGAAAAAAAAAATTGATTTTTGACGAAAAAAACGGCAAGTTTTTTGTTAATAAAAAATCAATAAATAAAGTTCTTGAAAATTCCGATCGACATTCTCAAGATAATGTAAATGTTCACATCTGGTTAAAATTTCAAGTAAAAAAAATGAAAATTGTTCGAGTTATGCTGCGTGCCATTTTGAAAAACCATGTTTCGAGAAAAACGCGTTTAAAGTTTTGCGAATAGTTTTTTATTGGAAAAAATTAAAAAAAGAAGTTTCGGAGAAACTTAAACTATTTTTTATTTTAAACTTAAACTATTTTTTAAGCCAATAAAAAAAAATCGATTTTTCAAAAAATTTACAGTGGCCTTACCCCTTAAGCGATTAATTTAAAAATCGCATCTGTGCAGCGTTTATCTCAAAACTGCACATTTTAAGTTGGCCGGAAACATAACTCAGACAATTTTCAACCGATTCACATGAAATGTTGAATATATTTTGAAAAATACATTATCTATGAAAGTACGTAGGATTTTTTTTATATTGCCAAACAAACCCAAACAAACCCAAACAAACAATTATCTGACGATTGTTTAGGCAAATTTTTGAAAAGTGAACAATTTCGGCCGATAATTGTTAATAACAAGTGAACTATGCCATTTAAAAAAAATCCTACGTACTTCCATAGACAATGTATTTTTCAAGATATATTCAACATTTCAAGCAAATTATTGTATACAGTCACTGATATGTATGATAAACACTCTTTTTTGTAATCTCGATTTATTTTGTAGTTTTTCTGAAAAAAGCTCAAAAAGCCTATTTTTTCGACCTCTAGAGTGGCCTAAGACCTTAAGGTTAAAAAGAAGACATTTCTAGATAAAACAAATAACCAAGAGTATTTTTTTAAATCGGATTAAAAAAGTTATCATTTGTAGAAATGTTATGCGAAAAACCAAAAGCAGATGATTTTTATCTCGAAAACCGTGGGTCTTTTACTAAACTAAAATTCCAGCATATAGTAGGACATGATCTGACCTGTCGACAGTTGCATGATTCTCTATTCATAACAAGACACCCTGTATATATGTATATATACAGATATATATATATATATATATATATATATATATATATATATATATATATATATATATATATATATATATATATATATACATACATACATACATACATACATACATACATACATACATACATACATACATACATATATATATATATATATATATATATATATATATATATATATATATATCCGGCCCCGGACGACCGATTATGGTTGCACTTCTCGGGTAGTGCAGTTATCGCCGCGGCGTTCCAGAGAGGCAGCTCTCAGTCGGTGCTCATCGCTACCCCCCATCCCACCTCTTGATATATATCCGAGCCCACAAAGCGTGTACGGTTACACACCGACTAGGATTACGGCATCGCGCGTATGCATCAACAATTTTTCACGCCGCAAAATTCTCTCGAGACCCGCCATTTTTCTTTTCTCCCGATCAAACTTGTCCCAACGGACGTTTATCCTGTCTATTTGCACTAACACGAAGAAAAAAACTTGACGAAGAAAAAAAACTTGACGAAGAAAAAAACAACACGAAGAAAAAAACAACACGAAGAAAAAATTCGAAGATAACGCTGTGGCAAGAATGACCGGAAGTCGCACTCGCCAGGTATGCGTTCTCGTTTTTTTTTGTGCGATACGCGGAGCTTTTATCGGAGAGCCGGTTCCGCTTTTTATTGGACGGTCGAGAGTTTTCACTCTGCTTCCTTTCTGAGCTATACCGGCATCCTGGTTCGAGGAGAGGCGTCACAGTTGCCGGTCGCCGGGCACTGGAGGGTGAGATTTGGGGGGCTTTTAGAAAATTGCCAATGGAATTACCATTTTGAACAGTTGAGTGGGGGTTTTTTTTTGCGTTTGGAGAGGAAGAATGTTTTATTGGCGAGTAGAAAAATGTTTGGGGAGGTAGTCGTCGATGGTATGAAGTTTGCATCGTTGGAATACAACGAAAATGTTTTTTTTTTTTATGATGCCCAATTTTTTTTCTTCCCTCATATTGCCCATTTTTTTCTTCATATTGCCCTTTATTTCTTTGCCCTTTTGGGTGAGAAAAATCACCGTTACATTTTCAGCCCTTTATACCACCGTAGGACGGTTTTGTAACAAACTATCTCCTCACAACATTCCAAATTGAGATTTGGGACAAGTAGGGGCAAGATGAGAGCGCTAAGGTCATGTAAAAATAAAACAATATATACGAACCAGTCAACTTTAATTATGAACCTTAATTATGGATTAAACTTCAATTTTCTAAACTAAACTCAACTTTAATTATGAATTAAAAATGAACCAGTCAACTTTAATTAATTAAAATCAATATTTATTAATCTTTTAACGTTAAAAACAACAAAAAACAGTCTTTCTGATCGTCAACATAAAATATATATTTTTAGTTGAAAGTTTATTTTTCCCATCTTACCCCATATGTGGGGTGCGATGGGACAGATCATTGGCACCCTTGTATATGAAAATAATTTCATTTTCACCCCACGATTCGTGCGCCTACAGCCCACTATATCAATAATTCGTACTTTCATCGTGTTTACTTGCCTTTCTCTCGTCAATATCAGCAACTCAAGTGAGCTGAAACGATGGCAAACTTTACCAAAACGACGACTTTGTGCTACAAAGAGAAAAACAACTGCTTCGAAGCGTTCTATACATGTAAAGAAATGTTACGACACAATGTATCATGTCTGTCACACTGCCTTTATTGCTTTACAACTAGCCCACTGCTTAATTTTTTTCAAAAACTCAATACTTGTTTTTTTTTTATTTATCAAAAACTATAATAGTCAACTATTTTCAAAATTTCACGTTGCTGAGTTATAAAGGATTGAAGATCATTCTTAGAGGTACGTAACCCAAGCCTGCAGAAGAAGAGCGCAGATAGTAATTTGAAAAAAAGATTTTCGTTGCTTTGCAACGATGCAAATTACGCCACCATGGCCAGTGTTGGGCCTGGGGCAAAAAAAACGCCTTTTAAACAACCAAAGTTGAATCCAAAATCCTCTTTCGGCAAATACGTACATCCTTAATCAAGTTTGGATCCGAGTTGGTGGCGTTGAAGTTTGTTTGGGTCGCAATGCAACCCAAACAAACTTTCGTTTGGGTTGGAATGCAATGGCAGATCCTTTCTATTTTATTTTAAATTCAAATTCAATTTTTTTAAATTAAGATTTAGTATGTTTAAATTTTTGTCATAATATATCCTTTTTTTTCAAATTAGGTACGTAATTTAAGCTTGCAGAAGAAGAGCTTAGATAGTAATAAAAAAAAAGGATTTTCGTCGCAACGATCGTCGCAACGATGCAAATTTTACCACCATGACCAGTGTTGAGTCTGGGGCAAAAAAAACAATCTATAAATTAAATGATAATTTATAGATATAAATTATCTATAATAATTATTTATAATAAATTAAATGATAATTTATCATAAATTATTTATAATAAATTAAATGATAATTTATCATTTTTTAAAAGATCATCGTCATGGATCTCTAGTGACACTCAAAACAAATCGTTTGGCTGATTTTTGTACCCCAAATCGGCGGAAAATATATGAGCATGGAAAAAAAATGAATTCTCGTTGCATTCCAACGCTGCAAACTTCAACATCATGAGAGTTGGCCAATAAAAGAAAAGCCTCCTGCATTATGAAGCGAGCAGTAAAGTGCCGGCTTGAAAATATTCCGTGTCTTTTATTGATATAAATTGTTTTACCGTTATTGAATTAATTCAGATTTGTTGTCGTTATTTTGTACACAACGGGGATACTCCCGGTTAATCCGCGTTAACCGTTACACTTTGAGCACCGCTACAGCATACATTCGGAAAGTTGAAAATGTCTCTGAATGGACCCTCCCGAGGTGCCGATTGATCAAGCTAATGCGCTTGCACGCTGTTGTGATTATTATTTTTTTTTATTTTTATTTCGTCTTCAAATCTTCATGCGTGCTCGCGCGTAGACCGTTATACGGGGGGGGGGGGGGGGGGGGGATTGGATCGAGCTACGTGCTCTTCGTAGCTCGGAAATCGGAATAACACATTCGTTTTCCTTTATCCGAGCGAACGATACGGCGGAGAAAGTGGTCGTGCAGCGTGTCTGATTGGTCGATACATTGAAAAGTATATTTCGAGAGTTACACGCGTTCGGGCATACGTCGAAGATTTTTTCGGGCGCGATCTTCACCTTTCTCCCATGGCCCGGCAGAGAGAGAGACCGCAGTGCATTTTTTTTCATTCTTTTTTTTTTCGGCAGATTTTCGACTGCGGAATTCAGATTTTTTTTTGGCGGATCCTCACTGGAATTTTTCGATCTACGAGAGCAAAAAAGATCGTGGATGAAAATGAAGAAATAAAGGCGTTTAAAAAATATCGTTGCATTCGAACGATAAAGCAAAAAAAATGGATAAAAAATAATGCACTGTGCTTTTGGGATCGTCATTGGAAATTTACGATTTGTGAAAGAGATCTACTCATGAGCAAAAAAGATCGTGGATAAAAATGAAGAAATGGAAGCGTCAAAAAATTATCGTTCGGAATACTCGACTCGAATTTGCGATCTATGAAGGAGATCTACTCAAGAGCAAAAAAGATCGTGGATAAAAGTGAAGAAATAAAAGTGTTAAAAAATTATCGTTGCATTCGATTATTTTTTAACACTTTTATTTCTTCATTTTTATCCACGATCTTTTTAGCCCTTGTAGATGGCAAATTTCTAATGAGGATCCCAAAAAACGTCTGAATGTTCGGGGCACAAAATGTGGCGAAAAAAATGTGAGCGGAAAAACAAATGAAAAATAATGCACTGCGTTATTTGGGATCCTCATTGGAAAATTGCGATCTTACAAGAGCAAAATAGATCGTGGATGAAAATGAAGAAATAAAAGCGTTTAAAAAATATCGTTGCATTCGAACGATAAAGCAAAAAAAATGGATAAAAAATAATGCACTGTGCTTTTGGGATCCTCATTGGAAATTTACGATTTGTGAAAGAGATATACTCATGAGCAAAAAAGATCGTGGATAAAAATGAAGAAATGGAAGCGTCAAAAAATTATCGTTCGGAATACTCGACTCGAATTTGCGATCTATGAAGGAGACCTACTCAAGAGCAAAAAAGATCGTGGACAAAAGTGAAGAAATAAAAGCGTTAAAAAATTATCGTTGCATTCGATCATTTTTTAACACTTTTATTTCATCAATTTTATCCACGATCTTTTTTGCCCTTGTAGATGGCAAATTTTTAATGAGGATCCCAAAAAACGTCTGAATTTCGGGGCACAAAATGTGGCGAAAAAAATGTGAGCAGAAAAACGAATGAAAAATAATGCACCGCGTTATTTGGGATCCTCATTGGAAAATTGCGATCTACAAGAGGAAAATAGATCGGGGATGGAAATGAAGCAAGAAAAGCGTTCAAAAGTCATCGGGCGAATGCAATGATAATTTTCAAACGCTTTTATTTCTTCATTTTTATCCATGATTTTTTGTTGCTCCTGTACATCGAAAATTTCTAACGAGGATCCAAAAAAAACGTCTGAATTTACAAAATCAGCCGGAAAAAAATGTGAGCAGAAAAACGAGTGAAGAATAATACACTGCGTTTTCTTTGCTTACTAGAGCAAAAAAAATTGGGGATTAAAATTCCAAACGCTTTTATTCCTCAATTTTTACCCACGATCTTTTTTGTTCTTGTAGATCGAAAATTTCCAACGAGGATCCCAAAAAACGTCTCAATCTCGTGGCCCAAAATCTGTCAAAAAAATGTGAGCAAAAAAATGAATAAAAAATAATGCACTGCGTTTTTTCGGACCCTCATTAGAAATTTGAAATCGACAAAAGCAAAAGAAAGGATCGTGGACAGAAATGAAAAAATAAAATCGTTAAAAAATGATCGCTCGAATTTAACGATAAATTTCAAACGCTTTTATTTCTTCATTTTTATCCATGATTTTTTTTGCTCCTGTACATCGAAAATTTCTAATGAGGATTTAAAAAAAACGTCTAAATTTACAAAATTTGCCGAAAAAAAATGTGAGCAGAAAAACGAATGAAAAATAATACATCGCGTTTTCTTTGCTTACAAGAGCAAACAAAAATTGGGGATTAAAATGAAGAAATAAAAATGTTAAAAAATTATCGTTACATTGGAACGATAATTTTTTTAACGCCCTGCGAGGTTACGAGTCGTTTTGGCCCCCGTGTGATTTTCGTACACACGTTTCGCGCGGGTGTGCGAAATAAAAACCGCGACTCGCGCCTACCCAACGTCATTATCATCGTCTCGATTATACGAGAGGCGCGCGGACGCGACGAACCAGGAGAGGCGAAAGTTTTCGCGGTGAAAACTTTCGGGATGCTGAAATCGCCAGGTGTGTCGCACGCGTGTGTGCTGGACCCCGCGAACGAAACTCGTTTTCTCGATCTCTCGCGCGGCCAACGTCCGAATAATCGAAACGAGTCTGCGACATTTCGAGCCAATTCTCATTTCGAATAATAAATACGTTTAGCTCTCGGGACGGGAGAAAGAGAGGGAGAAAGCTCATTCCATGTGTGGCGATCAATTTGCCAATAAAGCCGAAAAACATTTTCGATTAAATATTTATTAATTTATATGGAATTTCATTTAAATGTCGAAGAAAAAAAAATGGTTGCGTACCTCATCGACAAAGGTAGCATCGAATAGGACATAAAAAATCCTCCTACGATTTTTTTACACACTATTTTAAAAAATTCTGAAATAATTCGTAAAAAAATAGCACACAGTAAATAATACCGAATAAAATTGTTGCGGTCACTGTAAAATAATGATGTTGAAGTTTGCGTCGTTGCAACGCAGCGTAAATGGTTATTTTCCTACTGCTCGAATTTCTTTTGGCAAATCTTCGTTATGAAAATCCCTCAATCATTTTTTAAGTTGCTTATTCCGAGATCTAGAATATAAATATGCAAAGAATAATCAAAATAAGAAAATAAAAATGTAAATAAGTGCACAGCTAAGCGGTCACCGCTCCGAGTATTGGTCATGCGTAATACTGCTCAACTCGATCTACCGCCAGAGACGAACCCCGACCACCAGTATTGTCATTTTGCGACCATTACAAAATAATTACTATTAAAAAAAAAATCTAAATCTTGCTGCGTTTCTGACATTGGAAATATCAACAAAATAATCACTAATTGAAAAGCCAGCAGCTTTTTTTTGACATTCGAAACATTCAGCATATGAACATTGTGGTCGGGTTTAAATGTCACAATTGCGTGCGCACCCAACGAGGTAGGGAACCCGCTTTCAATCGGTGGACGCACACTTGACCGCTTGTCATTTACGCTTTTATGTGGTGCAAAGATGCGGTTTCAATGCAAGTGTAATATAATTTTTTTGCGGCCGATCTGCCTGAAGACACGCACGAGGAAGTAAAGAATTCTACCGCAAGAGTAGGTATGTCGAGAAAATTCTCATGGAAACGCGACTCTCTCTCTCTCTCTCTCTCTCTCTCTCTCTCTCTCTCTCTCTCTTTCTCTCTCTCAGTCTATGAGGAAGTGTATATTATTTTCTCGCAGGATGATCGATTTTTTTTCCATACGAAAAGAAACTAAACAAATATTAAATAGTATTGTACTCCATGTATAAACGTAAAGTTATTTATGAATTTTATACTTATATATAGGGTGTCCCAGAAGTAACGTACGCCCTTCTAGCATCTGGTAGGAAAAACAATTCTGAGACGAAAAGTCCTCAGTCATTTTTTCATCAGACGCATAGATAATTAATTATGAATTAGAATAGATAGCCAATGAGGTGCGCGCTACAGCGGAAAGGCAGGGCAGAGGGGAGGATAGGGAAATGCGTTGTAACTGCGTGCGCTTGAAAATGTGTGCGGAGGGAAAATTCCGCAAGCATGTGTGTGTGTGTGCGTGTGCATGTGTGTTCAACGCATTCCCCTCTCCCTCCCCTCTGCGCTGCCTTTCCGCTGTAGGGCGCACCTGATTGGCTATTTATTTTAATTCATAATTGATTATCTGTTCGTCTAATAAAAAAATGACCGAGGACTTTTCGTCTCAGAATTTGTTTTCCTACCAGATGCTAGAAGGGCGTACGTTACTTCTGGGACACCCTGTATATGATTTATAAATGTTATATTTATATACAGGGTGTTAGGAAATTCGAGGCAAAGCCTTAAGGGAGTGATAGGCCACCTCGTTAGGAACATATCAAACCTACTTTACCTTAGTCCAAAGTCTAAGGATTTCGAGTTATCGTGGTAAGTGTGATTTTTGGAAAATTTCCCAAAGTTAGGTACTAACTCGTTTACCTCTTATGTTAATACTATTTTTTTTAAATAGCATTAACATAAGAGGTATGTTAATTTTTCGACAACTTTTTAATTATTCAACACGTCCCATTTAGTTAGTTGTGTGGATACAGATGATTGTATTGGTGTTTATCGATTGAAAACACATTAAGCTAAAACGTAAATAAGTTTTTAGTTACCAATTATTGTCTGTTCGAACATTATGAACGAGTTAGTACCTAATTTTGGGAATTTTTCCAAAAACCATACGTACCATAACTCGAAATCTTTGGACTTTGGACTAAGGTAATCTAGGTTAGATAGGTTCCTAACGAGGTGACCTATCACCCCCTTAAGGTTTTGCATCGACCTTCCTAACACCCTTTATGTATAAATTTTATAGTCATAAATATTTCGTTCGTACTCTCTAAAGCTCCTGTTCGCATGCTGCGCACGCCCAACCGGAAGTCTCTTATGAATATTATTTATAAATTTATAATTTATAAATTTTATACTCCATATCTTTATATTTATTTTTTAATTTATCTTTATTTTATAAATTATTTTTGAAAAATCAAAAATATTAAATTGCGTATTATAATCCTTCATGAAAAAATGTTTACGCTCCATTCTCGTGTACGTTATCGATGCACCGCATCGCAACGAAACTTATCGCAAAATCCCCGCGGCTTCTCGTTTCATTCTTATCAATCGTCTGAAATCTACCGCTCGCCAATAATTCCTCACCGATCATCCCACTTCCGGTTATGGCACAGAAGTACGGTCCCGCGGCGATAGTAACCGGTGGTGCGAGCCACCCCTTCTCTCTACACTCGAGTACGAGATAAAAACTGTACGGATATATCGTGGGCTTCCATTTCATTTACGAGCCCTCTAGACGGGCCTCGAAAAACAACGAAATAATGCCCCACGGATAAAATTCGATGATACATCGAACAATATATTATTCATTCGTTCCTACTCGGCGATCGAATAATTCATCGATTTCGAATACCTTACTGGCCTGATCAATCCAAATGATACAATTCCAATGGGCTCGTTATGTCGTCTCGTCTTGAATGATAACGTTCAATTGTGCAGCGTTGCATTCCAATTTCTTTTTCAAATTTACCAACTTTTTTGCCGTTTCAGGCCATGAAAATTACTTGGACGTTTTTTTAGAATTCTCATTGGTGACGATCCATCTAAAAAAAAAAGATTTTGGACAAGGATAAAATGAAGCAGATGGAAAAAGTGAAAAATAGTTTCCGTTGCCCAGAAACGATGATCGTCCACTGCGAAAAAAATCATTGGTGTTATTGAATAAAATATCGTTGATTCAATTGTGAAGTCGTTGGTGTACATAATCGGATTCATCAATCCAAACAAAACGCTATTGACTTTAATAACATGATAAAATTAAATAAAAAAATTTCATTCAAAAGGTATATTGTTAGCCGAGAAGAATACATTATTGAAACTATCTAAAAAGTGATCGCGAACAAATTATATAGTTTTGAATGCATTTTCTGCAACGAACAACAAAATTTCTATTGAGTAAATATGTTATTTTTTCACCACATCCGATATTGATTTTCAAGTACGTTATTCGTTAAAATATTAATATTTTATTTCGATTTAAAAATATTAAGGAAATGTCTGAATTGGTTAAAAAATTATGCGAAAATAAAATTTGTTTCTTGCGTATTTGGTTGAAAAAATTCAACCAAATGATGGCCGAGCGTCACCGAAATTATAAGTGTGAGGAAACCCGTAGTTCTCGGAGCAACCGCTAGATGCCGCACGCGCGCTCGTTTCTCGTAAGCGTAGCGTGAACCGAAAATCTACTTAAACGCCGGAGAAACTCCAAAGAGTATCGCTTCTTGGCTTGTGGCTAAGATCAAAGTGTAGTATCTGTTCTTATCAGTTGAATATCCGATATTCTCTCCATGGATATTCGATTGGATATCTGATATTCTCTCCACTATTATCGTGGATGATCATTCTAATGCTCACTTTTCATTTAAGATTTAAAACAAATTGAAAAACTTACGTCTCGTGGCATATTCGTTTCGATAGTAGTAAAGAAATAATTCATTCTATTGATTATATTTTTGTACGAAATTAAAAAGTGTTGTAGCAACTGCTTAATTATTTCATTCGTGCATCTACGGATTGTACATAGAATTATTTCGATAGAATATAATTTTATTTGAAGGATAATGTAGATATTCAGAGAACAGAAGAGATTTTCAAATGAAATAATATGTTATTTGAATCCATTACATTTTTCAATATTTTATAGTATTGTAACAATCTCATATATCGGTGGCACTCCGCGATCGGACATTTATTTAAATTAACCAATATATTTTTTTGATTCAATTGGTTTTTTTTCCTCAGTGCCCTGAATGAATAATCCACCTCACGGGGAGATTTTTGGTATTTATATGTGTACATATATATATATATATATATATATATATATATATATATCACGCACGCAGCGCACACACTCACACATATATATAAATATATATATATATTCTCACTTATGAACCGTATCGCTTGTCCGCAAACGTTGCCGTTCTAACGAAGAATACAATCCGCAATGTTTTGCTCGTCTATTTAACTCCCTGAGATCGCTCGTTCTTCTTCCTGTATCCGCGCGTCTTGTCTCCTCCATTGTACGAAGCTTTTGCGGCCTCGAGAAGTTTCAAAAGTTCATCGAGGCGCGCACGATTCTCCATCGGACGTGTGTGGCACATCAGCGACGTTAGGAGGAGAAAGAGGAAAAAAGGCGAAGAAAAGAGCTCGAAGCCGAGGGAAAATAAACAAGTCGAATAATGAGCGAGTGAGTGGAAGAGAAAGAGACGGAGCGAGAGGGAGAAGTTTGAGTGAGGGAAGAGTATAGAGGCCTAAGAGCGAGCTTCTTCGAGGATAATGCGTCGAGAGAGCTCCAACGACGACGAGACCGGTTGTCGATCCGGCCGCACTTGCAGTTCCTTCGGTTCGCCTCTGTTCACATATATACTTCTATAATACGAGTGCCTGTACACTGGGTGTTCCGGGCACAATCAACCAGACGAAATATTAGTTTTGGCGAAAATTCAATTATTTTTTATCGTAAATTCTATTTTTATTTATTGGAGATTCAATTATTTTTAATCAATGATTCAAATACTTAAATTTAAAAATTCAGTATTATTGTCGCAAATTTAATTTTTTTAAATCGAAGATTCAAGTACTGTCAATGGAATATTCAATTACTTTCGATTGAAAATTCAATTAACTTTAATCGAGTATGCAATTACTTTCGATGGAAAATTCAATTATTTTCAATCAATAATTCAAATATTTTAATTTAAAAATTAATTATTGCTTGTCGAAAAATAAATTATTTTTACTTAAAAAATAAATTATTTTAAATTTAAAAAAATTGTCGATAATTCAATTATTTTAAATAGAAGATTAAATTACTTTTCATCCAATACTCAATTACTCTTAATTGAAAATTCAATTATTTATATCGAAAATTCAATTATTTTTAATCGAAGGTTCCATTAGTTTTAATTGACAATCAAAAATCCTTTTTATCGAAGTCGAAAAGTCGATAATTCAATTGTTTTAAATAGAAGATTAAATTACTTTTCATCCAACACTCGATTACTCTTAATTGAAAATTCAATTATTTTTAATCGAAGGTTCCATTAGTTTTAATTGACAATCGAAAATCCTTTTTATCGAAATCGAAAAGTCTTTTAATCGAAAATCCTATTATCTCGAATTGATTATTGATACATGCGTAAGAAAAAATTCAATTTTTTGTCGAAAATTTATTTACGTCGAATAGAGAATTCAATTATTTATCGTCGAGAATTTAATTATGTTGAATTGAAAATTCAATTATAATTCATCAAAGATTCAATTATTTTGAATCCAACATTCAATTATATTCAATCAAAGCTTCAATTATTTTCAATCAATGGTTCAAACATTTTTAATCACCCGTTTAAATATTTTGAACCGAAATTTCAATTATGTTTTCATAAAAAAATTGAATTCTTTTCTGTTGCAAATTAAATTCTATTTGATTGAAAATGCAATTATTTTGAAATGAGCTTTCAATAACTCTGCTTCTCATCCACAAAAAAAACTTACTGTTGATACGTGGGAAAAAAAAAATGACAGAACGGTATTGACTCGCGGCACTTTCGTTGCCGACGAAAGAACGAATAAAGAACTAGAGTGTAAATTGGTGTAGAGTGGTTTTTTTTTCTTCATATCGTGCTCGAGGAGGTGCTAAGAGGGAAATAAAGCCACGAATTATTGAGGTCGCAGCCCTGTTCATTTGGAGTGGAATGCACTGTGTATAAAGTTATATACTGGACGTCTGTCAACTACCCGCTCAATCTAGCATTCGTTCTATCCTCCAACGTATACAAGGCGAAGCAATATACACACGAGAGAATCTTACCGTACGTCGGCGCCTTCGCCGGGAAAGATGAATTTTCTCGGATATGTACCTGTTGCACACACAATCTCCCTCTCTCTTTCTCTCTCTCTCTCTCTCTTTCTCTCTCTCTCTCTCTCTCTCTCTGTCTCTCCCCCACACCTCTCGGCTCTCTTTTGCCAGTGTTCACCGGCGAACCGGCATCCTCGCTCTCTCATCTTCAATCTCTCTTCTTCGCTAGCTTCTTGAGTATCTCTCGTACTACCCCCTCCCCCCTTGCCCTCTCATCATCTACACCTTTCCTCATCGCCTCGTCGCCGTACGTGTATAGTTCTTGGACTACGATAATACGCTCCGCCGCGTATGTCCTTTTTCCTTTGCAAACAGGATCGAGAGTTTGCGAGTCAAATGTACACGTCGCATCCCCAAACACACCTGTGTGTACTTCCGACTTTTTTTTCTCTCCCGATTCCCGTGCAACGTGCATTTTTCGCGGGCTATTTCTACATGAAGAGTTGGCTCCATTCGGACTGGTAAAAATAACGTGAGCGTTTTCCCCACGTGATTACAATCGCAGCGAAATCGACGCGTCAACATACTGCGAGTAATATAAATATTGGAAAACAGATATACACATGGACAAATATTGGGAGGACAAGATGATTAGCGGAGAATTAAACGGCGCCGGGTTGAAATTCCGATTGGGGTAGAATATCCATAAGTCGGATTTCCATAAGTGGGTATAGAGTAGAAATGAGTGCCAGAAATGGCGGGAGGTAGTGGAAAAGTGAGCATAGAGAGAACCCAAACGAACCCAAACAAACCTCTACCTCCTGCCATTTCTGGCACTTATTTCTACTCTATACTCATGTATGGATATTTCACTTGTCGATATTTATACTTATGGATATTCGACTTATGGATATTCATACTTATGGATATTCGACTTATGGGGATATTCACTTATGGATATTCGACTTCTGAATATTCATACTTACGGATATTCGACTTATGGATATTCATACTTATGGATATACTATACTCACTAATGGATATTTCACTTATCGATATTCATACTTATGGATATTCATACTTATGGATATTTGGCTTATCAATATTCATACTTATGGAATTTCGACTTATGGATATTCATACTTATGGATATTCGACTTATGAATATTCATACTTATGGATATTTGACTTATGGCCATTCATACTTATGGATATTCGTACATATGGATATTCGACTTATGGGGATATTCACTTATGGAATTTCGACTTATGGATATTCGACTTATGAATATTCATACTTATGGATATTCGACTTATGGGGATATTCACTCATGGATATTCGACTTATGGATATTCGACTTCTGAATATTCATACTTACGGATATTCGACTTATGGATATTCATACTTATGGATATTCGACTTATGGATATTCATACTTATGGATATTTGGCTTATCAATATTCATACTTATGGAATTTCGACTTATGAGGATATTCACTTATGGATATTCGACTTATGAATATTCGACTTCTGAATATTCATACTTATGGATATTCGACCTATCAATATTCATACTTATGGAATTTCGACTTATGGATATTCGACTTATGAATATTCATACTTATGGATATTCGACTTATGAATATTCATACTTATGGATATTCGACTTATGACCATTCATACTTATGGATATTCGAATTATGACCATTCATAATTATGGATATTCGACTTATGGGGATATTCACTCATGGATATTGGACTTATGGATATTCGACTTCTGAATATTCATACTTATGGATATTCGACTTATGAATATTCGTACTTATGGATATTCACTTATGGACATTCGACGACAGTGGAAATTCCGAACTTTAAACGATCAGATCGCTCAAAACTTCGAAAGAATACTACTCCGAAAAATCAAAACTCCGAAAGAATTTTACCCGAAAGACCAAAACTCCGACAATCTGAACGGGATCGGGTTGAAATTCCCAACTTTGAATGATCAGAACGCTCAAAACTTCGAAAGAATACTACTCCGAACGATCAAAACTCCGAAAAAATTTTACGCGAAAGACCAAAACTCCATAAATCTGAACTCCGTCAGAATAATTCGGCAATGGAAGTTTGAAGAGTTTCAAAATTGTCAATAAATCGACGAATTATTTCAAGAATTTTTTTTTTATTAAGAAGCGATTTTGCGTCAATTTTTAAATTTGTCTATACGATGTTATACGTTGTACATGATTTACAGTCAACTGTGTAGACTTTCGCTGGCATGATCTTGACTAAACTTGTAATTTCGGAACGTTAAAATTAGCAATTTTAAACCGTCGGAACATTCAAAGTTCGTAATTTCAACCCGGCCCCGTCAAGATCATGCCAGCGAAAGTCTGCACAGCTGACCGTAAACGATGTAGAACGTATAACATTGTCTAGACAAATTTCAAAATTAAGGTAAAATCACTTCTTAATCAAAAAAATTATAATTCGTCGATTTATTGAAAATTTTCAAACTTCTATAGCCGAATTATTTTGACGGTGTTCAGATTATCGGAGTTTTGGTCTTTCGTGTAAATTTCTTTCGGGGTTTCTTTCGGAGTTTTGAGCGTTCTGATCATTCAAAATTCGGAATTTCAACCCGGCTCCATCTTGAATTTCGGAACATTAAAATTAGGAATTTTTAACCATCGAAACATTCAAAGTTCAGAATTTCAACCCGGCCCCCTTAGTAACACTAGTTACATAACTGATGTTCACATTGTACATCCATTCTTATTTCAATTACACGACTCGGTGCAGCCTCATTAAACCTTTTTTTATTACTTGCATGTCATTTATTTATAGTGCTGAAGTTTGAATCGTTGGAACGCAACCGTGAACATTCTTTATTCTTTCATCCCTTCATTTTCATTACAATCTAAATGCTGCTTTTGCAGTTTTAGGTTATGGATCCCTAATAATGATCTTCAAAAATATATCAAAGCTATTTGTAGGGTAAATGTGTAAAAAAAAATATTCGGCAGCACAAAAAAATTTGTTGCATTTCAACGACGTAAACTTCAATACCATGTGTCTCCCTTGCTTGATGTTGTATGGGTCTGAAGTTTGCATCGTTGGATTCCAAAGAATTTTTTTATTTTATTTGTTTATATTATTTTTTTTCGCGTATACTTCCACTCTAGAATATCCGTAGAGGCTCTATAAAACGCACAAAAAAATTGGTGAGCCAGTACCCACCCTTATTGAGGGGTTGGAAGTGAAAAAAATTAATATCTCGGACGATAGACATTCTCATCTTTTTTCTTTGCGTTATATATTCTTAGTGCCTACGAAAAACCACGTAAATAATGCCAACGATTTGTAACTTCCGGAATCCACCCTTATGGGGGGGGGGGGGGGGGGGAAAGTTGGACAAAAAATCGAGGCAGAAACAATTTCATATTGGCGTGAAGACAATTCCTTCGAACTTTCGATATTGCGTTTTTTGTCCTCGTCGTGTAGCCCGGCAATAAGTACCTACAATGTAAAACTTATTAGGTCTTGTCGTGAAAAAAAAAAATAATTGAGAACAGTATGATCGAGTGTCCGCGATAACGAGCAAGCTTGACCATTATTTTGATGATCGAGTTACGTTCGGTGACGATGAATATGCATGATTCACCCGTCCATTATTTCGATAACCAATTTTTAATCGAGTTCGCCTCGTTACGCATCGATTGTAATAACTCTTGAGGAGAGTTTGTCAGCCAAGGATCGTTGTTCCACTTCGTGCGAAATTGGAACACGAGCGATCTCAACGTTTACTCAACCCCAAAGAGGAGGAAAAAAAAATATTATCGCACGTGATGAATTTTCGGTACGACCAGCAGGCGACTTTTGATAGCTCGTCTGGCTTGGTTCACGGTTGTACATGTAGAACTTAAGGGGGGGGATACCTGTAGGCGAGAAAAAAATTGCTTATTTTCATGATTTTTTTTTAAGGAAAGATTCCTTCGCCACTTTTGAAACTCAGGGTATATTTTATTACTACTTTTGGTTGTTCCATGGTATTTTTAATTTTTATTAATGTTAAAAAATGACGGAGGTGTGGCACGGTCTTCTAAACGGGTTGCGAAGGATGTTGTCAGACGGCGTGACACGTGGCATCGGCGGTATCAATCTGAAAAAAAAAACCAACGAAGATTTTTCTTTCATTAACACTCACACGCAGAATATGAGCCAAGAAAAAGTGTGAAGTGGTGAAAATCGATGAAATGGTACGCTCTAAAACGAAAAGATCGAATTTTCCGAAAAAAAAATTCATACATTTTGCAATAAATAAATACTTTTTGAACATTTTCGAAAACATCCAGGGTCGTGATTTAGACAATAAGGTTAGAAAGATTTCTACCAAACGCCATCATAATCGGTGAATTAGTCGTTTAGCTATACATCGCGACAGTTTTGGAAATGCAGTTTAAAAGACCTACCTCCGCCAATTCAATACATCAAAATAAAAAATACCATATATCAGCCAAAAGTATTAATCAAACATACCCTAATTCTCCTAAATCATCAAAAAATATTTCCTTTATAAAAAATCATGAAAATCAGCCATTTTTTCCTCCCCTACAGGTATCTCCCCCCTTAAGGGGTTAGGCCACTGTAGAGGCCGAAAAAAGGCTTTTTGGGGATTTTTTCCCTAAAACTACAAAATAAATCGAGATTACAAAAAACGGATGTTTATCATACATATCACTGACTGTATATAATAATTTTTTTTAAGTGGTTCATTTCAAAATGGCGGCTGTGCATCGTTTATCTCAAAACTGCATTTTTCAAGTTGGCCGGAAACATAACTCAGACAATTTTCAACCGATTCACTTGAAATATTGAATATATCTTGAAAAATACATTGTCTATGCAAGTACATAGTATTGTTTTTTATATTGCATAATTCATTTGTAATTAACAATTATCTGACGATTTTTTATTAAAATTCGTCCCTTTCCAAAAAATTGCCCAAAAAATCGTCAATAACAAATGAGCTACGCAATATAAAAAAAAATCCTACGTACTTCCATGGACAATGTATTTTTCAAAATATATCCAACATTTCAAGTGAATCGGTTGAAAATTGTCTGAGTTATGTTTCCCACCAATTTAAAAAATGCAGTTTTGAGATATCCGCTGCGCAGCCGCCATTTTGAAATGAATCGCTTCAAAACAATTATCGTACACAGTCACTGATATCTATGATAAACACCCTTTTTTGTAATCTCGATTTATTTTCCAGTTTTTCTAAAAAAAATCCCCAAAAAGCCTATTTTTTCGGCCTCCAGAGTGGCCCAACCCCTTAAGAAGACCCACCTCCGCCAATTCAAAAGATCGATATAAAAAAAAACCATGCAACAGCCAAAAGTAGTAATAAAACATGCCCTAATTCTCCAAAATCAAAAAATTTTTCCTCTAAAAAAAAATCATGAAAATCAACAATTTTTTTCCTCGCCTACAGGTATCTCCCACCTTAAAATATCATCGAGCAAGTGAAAACATCGAATATAATGCAGCCGCGATCGGTTTTACTTGCGACACATGGTAAATCGGAAATCCAAAGTCCCTCCCGATCCTCCGAGTGTTTCGTAATGAAATGATTGTCGGACGTTCATTCATTGAAAATTAGTTCGTCTTTCGTCGCGTATTGTGCGTTCGTAACGTCTCGACTCGTTCTTTTCGAGAGACGTTTCTTTCTGCTTTCTTTTTCTGTTTTTTTTTTCTTCACTCTTTTCCTCTTCCTTTTTGTGTGTCAAGCACTCGTATACGAGACGAGACGTCTCGTTTGTGTGTGTGTGTGTGTGTGTGTGTGTGTGTGTGTGTGTGTGTGTGGGCGTGTGTATTCGTGTGTGTGTGTGTGTGTGTGTGTGTGTGTGTGTGTGTGTGTGGGCGTGTGTGCGTGTATATTCGTGTGTGTGTGTGTGTGTGTGTGTGTGTGTGTGTGTGAGAGTGTGCGCGTGCGTGTGTGTGTGCGTGCGTGTGTGTGTGTGTGTGTGTGTGTGTGTGTATGCACTTCCTCACTAAAGCGATCTCCGCTTGGTCCGCTATGTCATGTCCTATACGACGAATGCGCGCATGTGTACGTACATATGCACTTGCACGTTTTTCACCTCTTCGTCCTGCATGGGACAACGAGACGAGAGATACCACCGCCACCAGGGGCGTACGATTGCCGCCAATAGAGTCGGCAAAGAGGGGCGGGGGGGGGGGGGGGGGGGGGGTAGTGGGAATGGGGGGATATCTCGTAGCGCACCTGATACACGAGTGGCGCGAGAGAGAGTCCCCCTGAAAATCCGAGTTTCGCTCTCCTGAACTCAGTATACGTTGATCGCGCTCACAGCCACGATCGGCCAACAACGGAAACGGTCGAAAGCTCTTCTCGCGATTTTACGAACACGATCGGTCGACTGACCGATATTTTTTCGTCAACTATTTTCGTTACTTTATTTTTGTTTTGTTTTGTTTTTTTTTACTACGTTTTTATATTTACGTTTTGTGATTGCGATAAAGTGAGAATTTGCGATATTTTATTTCGAAGAAGAACGAGAGAAAAAAGAGTTTTTTTTTTGAAACAGTAAGGCGGCATTTGCTTCCGGTGGGAATTGGCTGGAGAACGAGTGCGGAGAATTCGAGATGCGGACGATTTAGCGATGAGAGAAATTTAGCGACTTTTGTTGTCGTTTGGTTTTTTTTGTGGCTTGTGCCTTCGCGTAATCATTTGTCTTGTAACTCGGCGAAACTTTTCGTGTTTGGGAGTGTGATTCGAATGCGGTGTTTGCCGTGTCGTTTGGTAAATTTTGCTATTTACCAATGTCACGGATATAGCGTGTCAAGTGAGCGTTGAAGAAGCCGAGCGAAAAGTTCGAGAGAATGAAACAATGCGTGTGTTTACAGATATTCAATTGCATTTAGTCGTGTGTTAGGTTCAGCTTGTACAAGCTCGGTAGCGTTTTTCGTTTGGCTAGGAATTCGCGATTGGACGATTTGCTTCAATGCACTGTTCAATCTCATCAATTGTTTTTCAATTATATCCACAAGCAGCTCAAACTTTTTTTTAAATTACGTTGTTTGAGGTTGGCATTTTTTAATTACGTTGTTTGAGGTTGGCATTTTTAATTACGTTGTTAGAGGTTGACATTTTTAAATTTCTTTATTTTTGTTATTTTCGGAACTCTTCTTCAGCAGGCTTAGGTTACAGCTTAGTATCCTGCAAAAGTTGAGGTTTTTGCTTAGGTTACAGATTCCTAAGAAGGATCTTTAAAAATGGCAGTTTTGTAGCCGAAATGTACCACAAGAATGAGGCAATACAAACAAAAAATTTTTGTTGCATTTCAACGATGCAAACTCCAATTAAATTAACTTAATTACATCAACAATTCTATCGTCTCCGTTTTGTGACCGGCACTCTCATTCAGTCCACAGCTCCCCTATCGTTGGAATGTAGTGATTTTTTTTTACTTATCAAATTTTCATTCAGCAGTTTCGGGCCACGAGAGCCAAACGTTTTGTCAACGAAAAATCGACAACCTAGGGATTTAAACAAAAAAAAAACATTTTGGATAATGATAAAAATAAAACGGAATTCTCATTGACTTCCGATGATGCAAATTCTAAACTCTGCTAGTGAAACTTTATTTAAACTTATTTTATTTATTGCTAGTTAAACTTTATTTTATTTATTTTAAACAAAGCCAAACAAACAAACTTTTATTTATTTTCTCATTACCGATCTTGACGAGACGATGTTAAAGTTTTCATCATTGGAACGCAGCGAAAATTCTTGATTATTTTTCCATTTCTATATTTTCCTTACCATCAAAGCTCTGCTTTTGCAGACTTGGATTACTGATCCCTAAGAAGGACCTTAAAATGTTTCGATGATTTTTGGCAGCCTAACGTGGCAAAAAAAGAAATTGGACAGCACGGAAAAAAATACTTTGGTAAATATTTACAAGTGGGGCTCCAGCTAGAAAAAGTGTTGAGAAGTATTGTACCGAGTTGATGTGTTTCAGGGCACTTTGTTTGTAATATTTAAGTCGGGAGAAGACAATTTCAACCCTTATTTCAACCCCCAAACGCCTTTTTTACCTTTTTAAAGGCATGGAGGAAACGGGTTTGGTGACATCAAGTGGGTCAAATGACGTGGGTTTGGGTTTGTTTGGGTTTCTTTGGGTACAAGTCAAATTAGAGTAAGCACACAAAAAACGTATTTCAAAAATCGAATATTTTCCGGAGATATATATATTTTTTTCTAAACAAAATACCCCTCCCCCATCATAAAAAACATATGTTTATACTGCAGAATAGTCCCGAACACGTGAAAAAAAATTGTGACCCGATTAGGGCTGGTGTCCCACTTGTACAGGATGTCCAATAGGAAGTTGCTGAAACTAATCGACTGTCATTTCAAAACACGTGCACAGAATCAGAAAAGCCAAATTGCTTTAAATAGAGGAAACTCTGCACTTTTAAACGCACATAAATAAAACCCAGTCAAATATTTTTTATGTCAATTTATTGCATCTTATAAAAATAACATAAAAGTACAGTGATTAATGATAGATATTTTCGAAGTGCGAACCGTTAGATTGTGCACAAAAATCAATTCTCTTTTGAAAACTGTGAAAAACTGTGTGAAACATATCGTTCGTAATGCCGCGAACCACTTCCTGGATGGCCGCGATCAGTTCTTCTACTGTGCTGGGGTTTTTATCGTAACAATGATCTTTAATGTAACCCTACAAGAAAAAATCACAAGGGTTCAGGTCCGGTGAGTACGGAGGCCATTCTAGTCCGCCTTGAGCAAATTTAGGGTGCCCCAGACCGATTACTCGAGTCGCATATACGCGATGAATAGCTTCAAACACCTCATGAGTCCGGTGCGGCGTCGCTCCATCTTGCATGAAGTAACATTTTTTAACCAGCCCCCTCTTTTTTGCACAAGGGACGGATTTTGTTTCCAAAAGCTGTTTGTAACTCTCTCCTGTTACCGTAGATTCCAAGAATTGCAAATAAATTCCTTTTACTGAAATCGCTGCCCATGTCGTTACTTTCTCTGGATGAAGGGACTTCCCTAGGCGATATGTTTGGATTTTCCGTTCCCCAAAACCGGTAATTTTGCTTCTTTACGTACCCATTCATCAAAAAATGTGCTTCATCGGAATAAATAATCAATTTCTCATTAAGTTCTTCGGCTTCAAACATTCCCGTACTAGTGTTGCAAAATTCGATGCGTTTCGTCATGGCATGTTCATTTAACAATTGATGAGTGCTTATTTTATACGAATGAAAATTTAAAAAATATTTCAAAATCTTGTGTAATGATGATTTGGTTATTTTTAATGCTTGAGCAGCTTTCCGAATCGAATCATTTGGATTTTGTTTGAAATAATTCTCAACTTCGTTGATCTTCTCTGGTGTAGTCACCATAGCAGGTGGACCTGGCAACTCGTGTCTACGGTCCTGGAGTGTGCCATACTTCACGAAGTTATCGATTATCCTACAAAAATTAACGTAAAATTACTTCAATGCAGTTTAATTGAATTGAAACACAAGTTGTGTGACAGATGAATATGAATAAATATTAAATTCTTACCTTTTCAGTGTGTTTTCGCTGGCAACTCTATGAGCTCCAAACTTAGTACGAAACCCTCTATACGCGTTACTATAAATTTTTCCCCTCGAGAAGAAGCACTCAATAAGATATACGTTTTCTTCCGTGGTGAGCTCACTCATTTTGACGCGCGCGTACTTGCTTCAACCACGGCTGAAATAAAACTGCGGGGCCTCAGGTATGCGTCTTAGAAAAAGGGACCCCTATTGAATTCATGGAGGGAAGAGACACTTATTTAGTTTTAGCAACTTCCTATTGGACACTCTGTAAATATTCACCAATACTTTCCGTGCACTCCAACGATGCAAACGTCACTGCCATTAGAAGAGAAATTCACCATCAATATCTCGTTGAATTGATTATCCGCGCTCGATCGAGCTTCGTCGATTTCATCAAACGATTCTGCAACTCGCGATCTCGAAATAATTTCTTCGAAGCGCGGGGTGAAATTTGCTTGGCTCGCGTTTGCGGCGTATCATTGTGGCAATTATGAAAGCGAGTCGATAATTCAACGTATCGATCGCACACAATGACGCTTCCTCTCGTTCGTTGCTCCTAATGACTCTCGTGGCCCGATTTCACTTCGATAATCGATTCTCGGGGGGGGGGGGGGGGGGGTACAACGACGATTATGTCCGCGAGTATGCGTATATGGATGTACACACGGGAGAGCTAATAACAATAACAGCCGACACATTGGGACAAGGTGGGCAACGGAGTCGGGGGGGGGGGGGCTCGCTGTGTGGTTTACGATATCGATAACGGTAAACTCGTAGGAAAGTAGCCGCGGCACAGGTGTCCTCATTGCCCACGAGCGATCCTGCCCGAGTCCATTCTTGGCTCAAATTGCGCGTACACCTCCGGGCCGTAAGAGATGAAGAAAAGAAAACAAACGAAAGGAAGCGATAGGCGCGATCGTGTGTCGATACGCGGAGCAATATGAAATCTCGAATTCTCCGCTACTCCAAAGTGATACTGCCCCTTCCCATCAGGCAATAACGCCAAGTAATGCGTTCTCCCTCGAATCCCACAGTGCGTTAGGACCGCGTGAGAGAAAAGAGAAACTTTCGCCGAGTGTTTCGAGCAAACGTCAGTGTCCGTAGTTCACGGTTGATTTATCCGATAATCACCGTTCGCGTGATTATCCCGCGTAATACATGCGCGACATAGAAGGTTGAGCCTTCGCAGCACAACCTCGTGCATCGCTATCGAGTTCAGCGAGGATACCAACGGATCATCGTCCAAGTTCATTCGCAAAGAATTGCCTCCCGTACTCGTTTGGCTCGATCGTCGCGCAAGTTCCCGGAACGTTCGCGATAAAAATTACCGCCGAAATTTCGCCTCCGAGCCACTTTTTCATCGAAACGGGAGCCTCCGGACGCGTGAGAGAGAGAGAGAGAGAGAGACACGAATTTGCGTCTCGAAGTGCGACGAGGTAGCGGTGGAGAGATGAGCGTCGTTTGGAGAGGCAAAGAAGGCAATCCTGGGAGCATCATCGCGAGTGAGTGAGAATCATTGGGTCAAAGAGAAACCCCAGGGCGTACACATATATATGTATATAGATATATATACCCGTGTACACCCGTACCCGTTGACACGTACATACGCGTACGAAAGAAAGAAAAGAAAAAAAAATACGAAGAGAGAAAAGGAGAGAGAAAAAAACCAACGAGAAGATCTCGATCCCAAAATTCGAAGGGAGGCGCGAGAATTCTGTGAGGCCGGCTAACGGATAACGGTCCGGTCGAGTCCTCCTCTGGATTATACCCCGAGAGAGAGCGAGAGAGAGAGAGAGAGAGAGAGAGAGAGTCCGTGAAATCGACGACGAGCGATGTCTTCGGCGAAAAGTTGCCCGAGGGTAGGTGGCGGGGGTGTACAGAGGCTGATAACCGGTAGTCATCAACAAGGAGTATGGCCGAGTATAGGCGGTGCAGCGAGGCTCTCGAAGGCAAAGAGTAGCCCGAACGTATCGAAGCCAACGCCCACGCCGAGGCCATCGATCACGAGACCCGACGAGTCCCGCATCGGCCAAACATCGAGAAAGACCCCAGCGGCAAGTGGAATCGCTAAATCAACCACGATGACCGCTAAGCCATCGCCAGTGCGTAGCGCAACATCGCTAAGAAGCCCGAGCAACATCACGATCGTACAAATATCGAGAGACAACGAGTCAACGAGATCGGCAAGCGTTGGAAAGGTCATCGGTTCCGCCAGCCGATCGGCAACTGTCGCGTCATCATCGACGAGGAACGAGTCGAAGAGACGCGTCAAGGATGGAATGTCGATGTCGTGTACGATACTCGAGGACAGAGCCCTCCTCAAGAAGGGTCTCAGCTGCGCGCCGGAAAAATTGCCAAGGAAACCGGATGCCGTGCGAAAAAAGTGTCTCAGCCGTTCCACGAGCCTGTGGAACGTGCCGGTAGACACGGAACGGCTCACGGATACCGGTGGCATCGGCAAACGCGTCTATCGCCAGAGCACCGGATCCATCGAGCCCAACAAGAAGGACGGGAGATACGAGAAATCGAGCGGTATAGCCAAGAGCAATCTCAATCGCACGACCAGCCTGTGGAACGTGCCGTCTGACGGCACCAGCTGCTCCAGCAGAATGTCGCGTGCGAGATCGGTCTCGGGCCTGAGACCCAGCAGAATTCCCCTCCTAACTCAGCACCTCGGAAGCCAAAGCAACTTGGGCCTATCTCTCGCCGATCTAACCAGCGTAGATCGATACGCGGAGAAGTTACGCCCGAGGATCATCGACTTTGACGAGATCGACGGGGCCCCCAAGAGCGCCAATGACATGTGCGAGAATTGTCCAAACGTCGAGACTTCGACGAGACCCGTGATCAGCGAGACGAACACGTCCACGCCGATCTATGAGAATTTGAAGGGCGTCAAGACACCAACGGCACTTGATACGATCACCGATAACAAGTCCTCGAAGGTTGCCGGAACAACCTCCGGGACCGTCGAGATTCGTACGGCCTACGATCTGGAGAAGAGAGTCGCCGAATTGATGGCCGAATTGGAGGATGACGATGACGAGCAGGACGAAATCGACAGGTCGACGGTCGTGCGCAAAGACACGAGACAGGCCTCCAATGGGATCGGAAGCAACGTTGAAGACTCGACGAATCCGAGGGTTGCCCCGAACTCGTCCGCTATGAAGGAAAATCGCGACGGGACTTCCGGTCCTTTGAGGAGCGGTCGGTGCATCGCGAAAAGCCAGGAGAGCCTTCTCACGAGGCGAGAGCCGGAAATGAGCATTCAGGAGATTCGCAAGAATTGGGAAAAGCAGATAAGACGCTGCCAGATGTCCGAGACGCCGGAATCAAAAGCATCGAAACCCGTCACGTGCGGCACACCGAGGATCAACAGCGCCACGGTTAATCTCACGAAGAAATGTCCGGAGATGAGAAAATCGCCGGGCACCCCTAACAGAACCAAGGACATAGTGCATCTCGTGAATTTCTTCAACTGCAAAAACACCGAAGTCCCGAAGGACAACGCGATACACGAGACTTGGCCGAAGATGAAGGAGGCAACATCGGTGACGATTATCGATCATCAGGCGAACATCATCAAGAAGGCGAAAGACGAGAAGAGCAACGGCTACGCGTCGGACGGCAATTGCTCGGAGGACAGTGGCCACATGAGCAACGAAAATGACGTCGAGTGGAAGGAGGAAAGCCCCCATCGGGAGCTGAAAAGTTTGCAAAAGAGCGAGATCTTTCTCAAGGAAATAATACGCGATCTTGACTCGAGCCTCGAAAGAACCATGGAGGTCTTTGAGGCTACGCCCATCGTTCAACGCTTCCCAACCGACGAGACGAAGAAGAGGACCCTCAAGAGCAGCATCTCGACGTCCAGCGGTGCCAGCAGCATCGACAGCTGGGAAGAGACCACCAAGAGCGCCAAGAGAGTCACTAGCCTCGAGAGATTCGAGGATAACCCGGGCCCCAACCCAAGCCCTAACGTCAAGAGGTCCCCCGGCGAAATCAGCGACGAACAGGTCATTCTTTTTAAACGTATGACGTAGCACGGACGTCCGTGCGAGGCGTTCTAACCGCGAGACAAATGTTGACGGTATTATATTGAAAAATAAATCCTCAGGGTCATTTGATTTGTGACGAAGGAATTATTATAATGGAAACTCGATGGAAACCGGAACGTGAGAATATACGATGTTGAAGTTTGTATCGTTGGAATGCAACGAAACATCATTTTTTTTTACCATCGAAAAAATGTTTTCGCATATTTTGGCTTAAGATCGCTAATAAGGAATATGAAGAAAGTTTAAGGTGGTTTGAACGTTACTCACAATACAATATTTAAAAATCTATTGGGTGTACAAATAAGTCTCTGCCGTTTTCTTTATCAAAATTGGGCATTTATTGTGAAAGAACGGTACTTTATGTTTTATTCAAAGTATTGCCCGGAAAAAAAGTTCATATCTGAACATATCTGAATCATATCTGTAGAATCAGATATGATCAGACAAGAAAATTGGCAAAATCTGTTCATGTAGTGTCAAGACAGATCATGTATGCTTATATATGAGCATGTATGATTATATCAGAGCCATTTTGATAATTTTGAGAGCAGACCCGTCCATATCGTAGCAGGTCTGACCAGATCCAATCCCCAGGCCAGGGGCTGGGGATGGGCCAGGTCTGATTTTATTGGGCCAGATCTGATCATGTCAGGCAAATATAATCTTATTGGACTAGATCAGTCCGTCCGTATAACAATAAAATACCGTGGATCCCAGTAGACCTGGACATTTATGAACAATAGACCTGCCCATATGATAGAATCATAGTTTATCTGAGCTATCAGACCAGGTATGACTCCGACTATATCAGAGCAAATCTTACCCTGTTGAGACAGATCAAATCTTGTTAGTACAGTCATGGAGATATCAAAATGTTTACATATATAGAGCGGGGTTATTAACACGTCATCACTTGACGTGTTTATAATTAATAATATTATAGTAACTCACATGATCACATATAATGAAGTCAGGTGAGGTGCCATATCTGATCGGATATCGTCTCATATCCTCATATATCGTTTCATATATTCAGATGTTTTCATGTGTGAACAACTGAACTGCATATACGATGAGGTACGAGAGTATAAGACTTCGTATGTTTTCCAGGTTTGGTATCGTATCTGATGGGATAAAATTTTATATGAACGTGCCTGCTCATATACCACATCATATATGTTCAGATATGGTTTTACGCTGCCAACTCGCCTTGGTACCTGACCAGATAAAAACATATATGAGATCTATATAGCGGAGTCTGGTACCGTATTTGATCGGATATGATCTTTTACGAACAGATACGTTCACACATCACATCATGTATGTTCAGATACGAATTTACGGTAACAACTCGCCTTGGTACTTAGCCAGATATAAACAGATATGAGTTCATATATGGTCAGGCCAGACAATGTATTTGATCAGATATGATCTATATGCATATGTGATGTGGAGTATGATCAGACCTAATCATATATAGTACTGTAAAATGTCAGATATAAATATATCTGATACATATATGACAATATCTGAAACATATATGAACATATCCACTCAGACATGAACTTTTCTTCCCGGGTGTCCATCGCTAGCCACTATTACTTTTTCCCATCTTTCTGGGAGCATATGGATACCGTGTCGGAAGACTGCTTCATATTTTGAGGCTATCCACAAATCGACCCAATTTTTTGTATCTTTATATGATGTGAAGAGCTACTCAGACAGGCCGTGGGTCATTGATCGAAATAAATTATAGATAGAGGGAGCAATGTCTGGTGAATACGGCGAGTGGGGTAAAACTTCCTAATTGAGTGTTATGAGTGACCCTTTCGCTTATGCCTCAGCAAGCAGCATTTCACATGTGCAGAATCAACCTTCAGAGTTTCTCGGTTTCAGTTAATATGGAATCCAATTTGCTTGCTTTTGAATCATTCCCAACGATTTTAAACGATGTGAAATTGCTTGTTGAGTCACTCCTAATGTAAGTGCAAGTTCTTCTTGCATTTGGCACGAATCTCCCTCCAATAATGCTTCCAATTCCGCGTCTTCGTACACTTTGGGCCTTCCGCTACGTTCTTTGTCGTCAACGTCAAAGTCAACGTTCTTAAACTTTTGAAACCACTCACGACAAGCTCTATCACTTAAGGCGAAGTGGAAGATCTACCACGTGACATATGAGTGCGAGAGAGCTGAAATTTTCGAACAGAGATTTCTCGGAGGTTAATAATATTTAGGGCAAAAGGAAATCATCAAGCTTTGCGTCAGGGAATTCTCCAGAGCCTAATGCTTTGTTTTTCTTAAAAAATTTAACCATCTATGAGAAAATTGGGTTGGAAAATTTGTGAGGTTACGTTGACCTTGTACATGCCCTTAAAGCAGCCTCACCATGTGCTTCTACGAGCAATCGATGCGCCTCAGCTGTATATTTCTTCAAATTAAAGAAGTAAATCAAAAGTTCCAGCAAATGACGCGAATTCGCCTCAAAACTCGACATTTTCGCGCGAAAAAAATTATGTGATGCTGATACAAAATCGCTAATATTTCAAGGCAGATGTCCAACCTTAAGGGGTTAGGCCACTCTAAAGGCCGAAAAAATAGGCCTTTTGGGGATTTTTTTCAGAAAAACTACAAAATAAATCAAGATTACAAAAAAGTGTTTATTATACATATCAGTGACTGTATACAATAATTTTTTTAAGCGATTAATTTCAAAATGGTGGCTGTGCAGCGTTTATCTCAAAACTGCATTTTTTAAGTTGGCCGAAAACATAACTCCGACAAATTTCCACCGATTCACTTGGAATGTTGAATATATATTGAACAATACATTGTCTATGGAAGTACGTAGGATTTTTTTATATTGCATAGTTCATTTGTTATTAACAATTATCTGACGATTTTTTAGGCAAATTTTTCACTTTCCAAAAATTTCAACCATAACTTCCTGGTGGGGCCATCGTTTGTCAAACGGGGGAGACTTACCTGTACTCCCAATATATATATATACATATATATATATATACATATACATATACATATATACATATATATATATATATATATATATTATTGTTTAGAGTCTAAACATGGGTGGCCAACCTGCGGCCCGCCGGGGGTCGTGTTGTGGCTCGCGAGGCTAGGTCGAACGAACATAAATGTTAACTTTGTACATATCACGAAAAGAACACCAAAAGCAAACTGGCTTGTTCGCTTTAATTAGCAAAAATAAGGAAATTAGGTTAACCACTCATGGTTTAGACTATACGGAGTCTACGAATTTTCTGAACTTTTTTTGCCACCAAACACCAGAGACAAACATAGTTTAATGTAGGGTAAGGTGCCCAATTATTGGTACTCCAAGGGCCACTGTGTAGGTAGGAAAGACGTGTCGATAATTGGCGAACTGCTAAAATAAGTTCGTTTTACCCTATGTAATTTTACGTGCGTTTAGATGGGCAAGATGTTCATGCTACGGGTGATGTATTTTTTTGGCTATCTAGCACCGATATAAACCATTTCTAACAACGGATTAACGTCAGCTAACCCTTTGTACACGTTTGGAACAAAAAACCCATCTTGCGCATCGAAAACCATATATATTCAATATTGAACCATCAAGGTTTGATAAAAAAATTACGAATCTTGACTGGCGAATGAAGAGCATTGCTACCAACCCAATGTTCGCGACGTTGTCGGATGTTGCCAACACTTAATATTAGTTAAGTGTTATAAATACATGGCATAAATATAGATAGGCATCATTATAAATTACTCAAATTTCATTCTGCGTTGTATGTAACATGCACTGATGCAGTTTTTTTTCATAATAATCATCACTATACTTTTTTATGTTGGTAGTAACACAAAATTCTTTCTTTTTCACGTAATAAAATTGTATAATTTCGCCCTTTAATTATATATTTTACTAAAAATTAGCACCTACAGAATAAATCTATAAATTCATAAACCGTAATTTGACTCAACTGGACTGCTCCAACCTCCTCAACTGATTTTGGAGGTCCAAATTAGCGTAAAAAAATTGGTCCAAGAACTTCGCGTTCCAACGATGCCAACTTCAATGTCATTTGAAAATGCGGATTTGCTGTTTTTCTGCGGTCTTTCAATGGCGTTTTTAGCCACAGGAGTATAGGTTGGAGGCGCTCTAGTAGGGACTTTAGGTTTTGAATGTTCTCGCAACGTGTCCCTACTTGATGAAGAACGCAACCTTTTTTTTCATCGAATTTTCCCACTTACGGGAAAAACCATTTAGACAACTTTTTAACAATTTGATCAACGTCGGTTGTCCTTTGATGAATGGCAGTCCGATTAGAATCTCGACCTGATGACCTCAACCTCCTCTTGACCCAATGCTACCGGGCGTAACACCTGACGCCGTTAAACAATGCCTCTATATCTCGTTCACCTGGCGCAAATAATTCTCCTCGCGTAACGAGCCGCGTTACTGGAATATGCAATTTACCGAAGAATTCGTAATTCGTCGAGAATTCCAATTTCACTTCACGCCTCTTTCACTCCGCCAGATATTCTTCCGGTCCGGGGCTCTGGAACGCCTCGAGTCACAGCGAGACGAGAAACTCACGGGACACATTATCCTACTTCAAGCGAGATGCCGGGGTTATCTGGCACGCAGAAAACTCAATACCCTCAAGGTAATTACGCAATCATTTAATCCTGCTCTTCCTCAGTCGGAATGTGCCGTTTTTACAATCATCCTTGCCATTTTGCTGACTCAATGGCAATCATTGAAATCATTGTGTTTAGTCCCTCTTATCATCACGATGTTTGTGTCCAATGTTTTTTCTGCCAATGTGTTAGCTTTGAGATCGATGGTATTTTAATTGCTATTTGGTAATAAAATTTGAAGAGAAATGCATGTTTTACGAACGTAAATTATAGTGTTGGTACGGTATACCTAAAGAAAAATAGAACAGTGATGGGTATCGAAGTAAATGAATAAAAATGAAGATAGTGGTAGTAGTGGGATATCCCTTGTATACCCCTTTTTAAGGGCGTTTACATAAATGCCCCTCCATTTTCTTTTACATACATTATTTTACATTGTTTTTCTTGTATCTATCCTTGTTGCTAGTTTTGCAAATTGTCTGGTGTAATCGCATAGCTGCTTCGATGGTTGCATTTTCAGTTGCGCTTCTATTTTCTGGTCGATTTCTAACCCCGCGCTATTTTCGAACGATTGCTCCAGGTCATTTACTATTTCTTGGTTTAGTTTTCCCTTCGCTTCCGTAAACGCGCAAATATGCCTCAAGTTTTCAATTGCCTGCTTGCATATTCTAGATTTGGCGTCTACATAACTTTTTTTCTCGTCTTTCCCGACATTTCCAAAGTTTAGCCTTGCCCACTTTTTTTTAAATTCTCCGCTGACCATCTCGTCCTCCCAATATTTTTTTATGTGTATGGAAAACGATTTTGCTCCAATCGTATTGAATTTCTCGTGCAATTTTAATTTTAATGCCTCTATATTTTGCTTGCTCACCTGGACTTTCCATTGCTACCTTTTATCACTTTTCCTCATTTTGATGGTTTATCATCTATGCTTGTGCTTTGTTCTTCCTTTAAGGGGGGCAAATCCCTTTATAAGCCCGAAAATGGGTCATTTTTCATGAATTTTTTTTAAAGATGATAAAATAATCGCATCGTTTAAAAATTTTGACATTATCTTATTACAACTTTCATGTGTTAAAAAAATCTTTTTTTGACAAAATAAAATGGCGGCGTTATAAGATATTCCTTGAGGCGTCTTTTGAAAAACTGCTCATGTTATTGAGTTATTGATCGATCTGGCTGAAATTTTGGGAGGTTTCTCACTATAACATTATTGGAAGGATGTACCTAAAGTTTTAAGGTTGTCGCGTAAATAAATTACTTTTTTGGGGTAAAAATTGTCGCGAAAATAGTAAAAAATATGAAAATTTGATTACAAAGCCTACTTAATTTTTAATTTTATACTTTATCATATTTTTATAGGTATATCCTTTCAATAATGTTATAGTGAGAAACTTCGAAAATTTCAGCCAGATCAATTAATAACTTTTTCAGCTATAATAGAAGTAGTTTTTCAAAAGACGCCTAATGAAGTACCTTATAACACACCCCTTTTTGGTTTTTATAAGATAGAAAAAAAAATATAAAAGAAAATTTTAAAATGATGCGATTATTTTATCATCATTAAAAGAAATCATGAAAACTGACTCATTTTCGGGCGTCCAAAGGGATTTCCCCCCTTAAGGATTTTTTGGCCACCTACCATCCCCCATTTTCATTCTTTCAAGTAGATACCTTGCGGTTCTTTTCATACCTCGACTATCATCCCTCTGCACCCCGCTCCCATTCGCCAAATACAGTTTGGAGTGTTTTTACTCATTATCATGGCCATTTTGACATACCTTCCTTGACATTTTTCCACCTCTTTCCTCTTCTTCCACCCCCAAATTTCCGATCTATACAGCATTCCACTTAATAAAAATGAAGAGAACAATAGATCAGTAATAGAAACAGTAAATAAAAGATATGGACAAAAATTGGGCATACTTCTCGTCACCATTTTTCGATGAAGAGTTAATTGCAATCAGGTAGCAAAATATTGGAAATATTCATTTTACACACACATAATAATGCGTCTATTGAAAAACTTCGGCTTTAAGGGGTTACGTCAGTTTCGAAGCCAAAAAGCATATTTCCTCCATTTTTTCTCTAACATAACATATAAATTATTTTATTCAAAATGTTAAGCACATAAACAAACAGCATTTCAACAATATTTTTTTAAAAATCATCCAAAAATTTGGAAAATTCAGCCGGTGGGACCTGGTTTCCGGAGACCGTTAAAAAGTGTCCTCGTGGTGGTCAGGATAACTTATGACAGCTTTATCTGAAATTAAAAAAGCAATTTTTTTCTATTAGTAGATAATTATAGCTCGTGATTGAACCAAGGATTTAAAAAAAATTGAAATTTGAATTTTTGGCAGCGTTGTATGCAAAATAGTTCAATTTTTGGTACAATTGACACTACGTGTATCCTTGTAAAATTAGTTGTAATCGAAAGAAAACCTTCGTTCAATCACTAGACGATGCTATTTTGAAGAAGTGTGCAAAATTTCAATAAGATCGGTGCATCAGTTTTTGAGAAATCCTTTCCATCGACTCCAAAAATAGTGTTTTGAGAAAAATGCGATTGAAGTTTTAAGGGGTTAGGCCACTCTAGAGGCCGAAAAAATAGGCATTTTGGGAATTTTTTTTCTTCGGAAAAACTACAAAATAAATCGAGATTACAAAAAAGGGTGTTTATCATATATATCAGTGACTGTATACAATAATTTTTTTGAAGCGATTCATTTCAAAATGGCGGCTGTGCAGCGTTTATCTCAAAACTTCATTTTTTAAGTTGGCCGGAAACATAACTCAGACAATTTTCAACTGATTCACTTGAAATATTGAATATATCTTGAAAAATACATTGTCTATGGAAGTACGTAGGATTTTTTTTATATTGCATAGTTCATTTGTTATTAACAATTATCTGAAGATTTTTAGGCAAATTTTTGGAAAGTGAAAAATTTGCCTACAAACACATAATATTTTGTACTTTTTCTGGAAAAAAAAAACCCTCCAAAAAGCCTTTTTTCGGCCTCTAGAGTGGCCTAACCCCTTAAGTAGAAATAAAATGAAGAAATATTTGTTTAAACTTGCATAGAATCGTCTATTCCAGCTCCATAAAGCAAAGATCCTGCTGCAGCTGCGATGTCCAGGACATCCTTTTGTTCGAAATTTGTGGGTTTGAAATTTTGAAGCCCACGTAACCCCTTAAGGTTTGGCTACTAAAACCGATTGAAAAAACTCACCATTTTTATCTCTGCTATTTTGCTAACTCAATTGAGTCGTAAAAAAAATGTATGCACATTTCTCATGATAATTTTGCTATCAAAAGTTTTCCTGTTGGAATGTTGGCTTCGTAATTATCGGAATTTTCACCGCGATCGTGTCAATAATAAATTGTCACAGTGACCAAAGGCCATAGCCGGGTAAGTAGGGCAAAATCGCCCCCGCATTTTCTCCAGCGAAATTTGTAGTATATTCTGAGGTATAAAAAAAAACAAATTTTCTGAAAATTTCATCCCCGTCAACGCAATGGTTTTAGAAAAATGATTTTCTTTTTCAAAATAAGACAACAAAAAAAATCCGGAAACGCTTCAGTGGATCGATTCGATTTTTTTTGGTACTTGTTACGATCAAACGTGTTACACTGTAAAGAATTTCTGTATTAAAATTAATATACAAGTGTAGGAAGTTTTTATGCGGATACCGCTTATGAAATTTCAGATACGATTTTGAAAATCCAAAACAGGTTATTTTAAAAATGAAAGTATAGTTCCGTAATATTAATATACTTGTGCGTTTGAAAAATAATGCACGTGTAAAGAAATAATCACATCCAAGTATATTGAAATCAAGAACCATTTGCTGATATCAATATACAAGTGTATATTAAATTCAAGAACCACTTGCTAATATCAATATATACGGGTGTGTATTAAAATTAGTGTTCCAAAGTATTACATTTATTTCAGAATTTGATAATTGCAATACGTTTTTATGTAAAAATGATCAAATTAAGACCACTCAATTCATATACTGTATGATGCTTTCGTGATACTTGTTTATATGATTTTTTCGCAGCTTTATCCCATAATTAATATTGAATACGAATAATAAAAATTTGAATGCAGTGAAATATCACTGCATGTATTTGTATTTTTTTCTTTCGTTATATATGTATGAGGCACCCTTCTCCTTTTACCATCCTCTCCTTTATTCCTTCCATATCATTCACAATCCTTCCAGAGTCCCCTTTCCAGAGTCCCCCCCCCCCCCCCCAGAGTATTGGCCGCATCCACTCTTTCCTAATGCAGTACTGTATCGCATTTGCACGAAGGCCCAGGGAAATTGCGGAAAACCTGGGCCGATATAGGCGGCCATATTTGGCTGAGTTTCAGTTGTATTATTTACCATCAGAAAACTCGAACTGTTTCCCACGCAGAGGTTGACGCGCAAACCAGTGCACGGGCAAACGGTCACCGCTCCAAGTATTGGCCGCGCCCAATGCTGCTTAAGGGGGGATTGTCTTTTTTTTCGCAAAATTTACCGCTTTTTGGGAATTTTTTTTGTGAAGAAAGTATACAACGGAAAACTTGTGAAACTTGGCATATAGTTTTATTGATCTGTTTACTACATACAAAAAAATGTTTAAACAATTTCATCAAAAAATCCGCCTCCCACCCCCCTCGACGCGCGATGGTCCTTTTTTGATGGTGTGCACGATTACAGCCTTCACGTTCATCCTGCAACAAAAACCCAAAAAGCATTTTACTTTAGACACATATAGCTATCGTTCGATGAAGGGAAAAAAAAATTGACGATTTGGTGACGTTTTGAACTTGAAGTATCGATTTTTCGAAAAAAATTGATCGATTTTTTGTTATAAATAAAAAACTATTAAACGTATTGCTTTTTTGCTTCATCGAACGATAAACGGATGTCAGCTGAGCATTCTGTCCAAATTTGAAGGCAATCGGTTGAATAGTTTTTGAGAAATCGTGCACACCATCAAAAAAGGACCATCGCGCGTCGAGGGGGGTGGGAGGCGGATTTTTTGATGAAATTGTTTAAAAAATTTTTTGTATGTAGTAAACAGATCAATAAAACTATATGCCAAGTTTCACAAGTTTTCCGTTGTATACTTTCTTCACAAAAAAATTCCCAAAAAGCGGTAAATTTTGCGAAAAAAAAAAGACAATCCCCCCTTAACTTCAGTGACCGCCGAGCCCGCACACCGACCGCGCGCCCATCTCTGTCCACTGCACGCATGTATTTGAAATTCATGTGATTTTGACATATCGTCCGGGTCAACAATTATGAAAATCATAAAATGTTTCTTCAATATTAATATACGAACACATTAAATTCAACTTACCTGTGATTTGTTTTTGACAAACAATTGTTAATCTCAGTGGCTTTTGTCTTGGTAATTTCTGAATCGAATCACAGTATTCATGTACTGGATAGTATTATTCCGATATCATCGATATTCCTAAAGATTTGTCTTATATTTAACTCAGCGTCGATGAGAAATAATATCAGATAGGGGTACAATCACGATACTTTCCAATTCCAATTCAGTTGCACATGTATTATATTTTTCAGGGAGCCGTAAATAAATTTCAAACTTGTTTTGTATTTTCAATACTCTGTTTTTTATAGTTGATTTATTATACATCTGTTCAATTTTCAATTGAAGACACGGGTTAATACAAAACATTTCCCACAAATTTACAAACTTGTCTTTGAAATTCCGTGTTGCATCTATTAAATTATATATCCACGTTGGAATTTCATGTTCGTGTTTTAAATTTACGGTACAAGTGTCTTAAATTTAATTTCATCTACTGAGTTCGTAAAATTCAATTCCTTCTGTATCTTAAATGTATTGTAAATTTCATATCATTTTTTACAGTGTACGAAATAAAATTATAGAAAATCTTGCGAAAGATTAACGTTAAAAAAAATAATGTTCCTTGTTTTATTTATTTTTTTACTATAATCCACTTGGGGTACAATAACGAAATTTTTTTCATATAATCTTTGGGCACCTTATTAGATTATATAATTTTTTCAAAATAATCGGTTTGGTATGCCACAGTGAAAATAAAGCTAAACTGAAATATATCAACTAAAGCTAACTAAATATATCAATAAAGTGGGTTTTTTTTCACTGTGGCGTACCAAGCCGATCATTTAGTCACATATCAGACTTTATTGATATATTTTAGTTATATATCAATATAACTAAAATATATCATTAAAGTGCGTTTCTTTTTTTTTCACTGTGGTGTACCAAACCGATCATTTTGAAAAAATTATATAATCTAATAAGGTGCCTAAAGATTGTATGAAAAAAATTTCGCTATTGTACCCCAAATGGATTATAGTAAAAAATAATAAAACAAGTAACGTTATTTTTTTTTCAAACCTCAATCTTTCGCAAGGTGTTCTATAATTTTATTTCATAACACGTTTAATCAGAACAAGTACCAAAAAAAAAAAAAAATCAAATCGATCCACTGTACCGTTTCCGGAATTGTTCTTTTTTTTCGATATTAAAAAGAAATCATTTTTCTAAAACCATTGTGTCGACGGGGATGCAATTTTCAGAAAATTTGTTTTTTTTTTACACCTCAGAACATACTCCAAATTTCGCTGGAAAAAATTCGGGGGCAATTTTTCCCTACTTACCCGGCTACGGCCTTTATGGACACTTTTCTTGACTGTTTGTCCATCAAATGTCTTTTTTCCGAAGTAAAAATACTTTTTTTTAGTTGTAAAAACAATTGCATCGCACGATTTCAGCTTCAAGATTTGGCAGTGAGATGCATACAGAGAAACGTGAGAAAACTCATGTCCGTTCGAGAATGGCCATGGTGGAGATTGTACGTAAAAGTGGCACCCCTCCTCAACGTTCATCGCACCGAGGATCAATTGAAAGCGCGAACGGTGAGTTTGCGAAAAACAAAAAAATTCATTCATTCCTAAGGAAAACTGCCGTGCTTGACATGGCATTTTGCACACCGCATTCTTGGCGTTGGAACGAGCCTTCATTCATTACGCGACTCGTCGAACCGATCAATTCTCTCTAGCCGGAAGTAGTAAAGATCGGACGAGGCCTTCGTCGTAAAGTACTCGTAACACACTGGCACGCGTGTTTATTCGTACATGCGCAAAATCGCGAGGTCCCCTCGACTTTAGGGAACGCTCGCGATCCCGGGCCAAAAAAAATCTTGACGTTCTTTATGTCTTTTCGCAGGAGGAATTGGAGGTGCTGAGAGCAAAAGTCGAGAGGCTAGAGCAGGAGAGGAATCATCTGAAGCACGACAACGACAAACTCGAGGCCAAGGTGAGCTCGAAAACCCACTACTCATTTACGCATCCAAAAGTCCACGAATTTTTCAACACCACGCGAAATTTTTTCGAATTTTTTTCGAAAAACGCGGGAAAACCGCTTGCTTGAAAAATTTGTTTATTTGCCTCGAGCGTAATGACGTTGAAGTTTGCATCGTTGCAACGAAAATTCTTTTCAATTTTTTCAAGGTCATTTTTATTATTTTAAAATTTCTTTTTTTTTATATTGATATTCTGAATCTTTGAATAACGATTTAAAAAATGATTGAGGGATTTTTGAAACGTAGATTTGCCAAAATAAATTGAAGCAATCGAAAAATGACAATTTTCGTTGCAAACTTCAATCTCATGGAACGTAATACCATAAAATAATATGACGTTCAAGATTGCAGAGTTGGAATGCAACGAATATTGATTTTTTTTTAGTTGTTCAATTTTTTTTGGCGGATCCAGATTGCAAAAATTGCTCGAACGTTTTTACGGATTCTTATTGAAAATTCACAACCTAGATTTGCAAAAAAACGGTCGATGAAAATAAAAAAAATAAAATTGAAAATGAAAAAATAAAATATAATTCTATTCCAACGATGCAAACTCATAAAATAATATTAGTGTTGGAGTTTGCAATTGTTTTTCTGCAGATTTAGATTGTACATTTCCAAATAAAAGTCCTCAAAAGTGTTTTAGTGATTTTCTTAGCTTAAGGGGCTATACCAGTGTGAGCGCTGAAAATTTGGGTGATTTTCGGGAATTTTTTGGAAGAAAAGTACTCAATTAAGGGGAGATATACACCTAGAAGCCGGAAAAAGGTCATTTTTATGAATTTTTTCAAGGAAAACTATTTGAAATTTCGGATTGGGGTTTAAAAAATTACCTAAAAGTATATACATTAAAAAATATGTTTAATTTTCTTTTTTTTTAAATATCAAAAATATACAAGGATATTGTATGATCCTTGGAGCGTCGTAAAAAAATCTGCGTATACGGTACCCACTGGCGTTTCTTCAAAAATCATCTGAAAAAAAAAACCAAAAAGATTATTAAATTAGATACTATAATCTAGTACTTGTCATAGCCGATTTTGAAAATATCGATTTATGACAAAATGGCGGACGTTTGAACATAAATAGTGATTTTTGGGCCAAAAATTAGTTATTATTTTGCCTATAAAACAAAAACTAAGTAACGGGAAAAAAATCCTATGACAAGTACCAGATAATGGTGTATAGAATAACCACAAAAAAACCTCAAGGCAATCGGTTCTTTGGTTTTCGAGAAATTTTGGGTACCGATTTGAAAAACGTGGTTTTGAGAAAAGCGCGTTTGAAAATTTGGGAATGAATAAATCATGAAATTTGTCAACTTACATGGAATCATCGATGCCAGACCCATAGTGTAGGTCTTCTACGGTCGACGGAATGTTCATAGCTTCTAAATCCTCGACCTCGACCATCTAGGTGTATATCTCTCCTTAAGGCGTTACCCTCACTTGTAGCGCAAAAAAACCTTTTTCATGAATTTAAAAAAAAAACTACAAAACTTTTTTAATCGATCAATATACCATCTTAAAGAACACATCTTGAAGAACTTTCAGTAATTTTTTTATTGAAAAATATTACATTGTTTAGTGGCAAATGGTCGTCAATGAAATAATGTTTTTATATACACGGTTTGCGGTGACCAACATTGCGGCAAAGTGGATCATCTGAAAAAAAAAATGCGGATGGATTTAGTCAAATATAAGTATAAACTAGTCTTTAATCGAAGGATTTTAAAAAATATTCATTTTTCACAAAATGGCGGACAGTCAAAGTTAATGGTTCGATTTTAACGAAAAAAAACGGCCGTTTTTTGGCTATAAAACGGCCATTTTTTTCGAAAAAAAAATCGAAAGATTAAAGACTACATTTTTATGTATTAAATAAGCCTGCAAAATTTCAAGAAGATCGGTTCATTGGTGTTCGAGTAATCTTGGTCACCGACTTCAGAAATGCCATTTTGAGAAAAACGCGTTTAAAGTTTCAATTTCAGGTCGTTTACACAACGGATTCTTCTCTTTCAACGCTCATATCTCAGTCAATTTTGTTCGGATCGACTTGAAATTTTCCGGACATATTCTCAGATACTTATACTTCAAAAAAATGCAATAAAAGAAATCGATTTTTTTCAAAATCGCAAGTGGGGGTAACCCCCTAAATGTTTCGGAAAATTAAGAATATATTTAGCCATATTTGACCTATATAACATAATTTTTTCATTATGCGCTGCCTTCGGAGGCGACAAAAAAAGTCGTTAAACTGGAAGGTATTTCCTGTACAATGACGTAGGATTTTCGAAAAATATCAAAATCTAACAAAATGGCGTAATTATGAAAAAAAAGTCTGTTTTCTTGCCTATAAAATGGTCAATTTCCATCCAATCAAAATCCAATCCCAAATCGTCAATTTCCATCCAATCAAAAATATCCTACGTCATTGTAGAGTAAATATATTCAAGAATACTCAGTTCAAATTTCAAGTCAATCGGATAATTGCTCTTTGAGTTACAGTGTCAGCAAATTTGAAAATCTCATTTCGAGAAAAACGCGTTTAAAGATTCAGCTATCGATTTTTGCGAGATAAAATGATTAGAGATGCGGCCTTGCAATTTTTACAAAATATTCTTGAAAGTATAAACTGTCGAAAAAGGCAAAAAACAACCGATTTTTTTAAAGTGTCACACTGGTACAGTCCCTTGAATCTGAGGAAAAAAATCATTACATTCCAACGATACAAACGTCAATGTCATCGGCAAAGCTACCTAAGTAAATCGAATCGACTTGGTTGATAGACAAATCGTTTTCTTTTGCGCCAATTTTTTTTATCACAATTGCATAAACCCCCAATGAAATGCACTTAATGACAAAATGGTGAAAAAACAAAGTTCTACGCCATGTAATTATCCCGAGACTCGGTGCACCATTATGCACCTCTGGACAAGAATGACAAATTCCCGCAAGAAATCTTTCGTTCCCGATGAAGCAAAAAACGCGGCGGAGGGGGGGGGTCGGACTTTTCGTAATTCTCGTCAGGTTCGAATCGTAACGTCGAAGTCTCTAAGCGGGGAAGAAATTTCCGGTCAAGAGAACTGGAGCTCGTAAAGCCGCGTGGCTGTCTATGCCCACGGTGTAATTCAGCCACGAGTTAATTAAACCACTTAGACAGCTACCGCGAGGAGAAGCATACAGCGCTAGAGAGCACTTAGCGTCGATGCACAACACGTTCAAAAGTAGTTCCCCCTCTATCCTCCTCTCCCCCCCCCCCTGTACCAACGAGCAACGTGGATGAAGTTCCACAGTTTACGATCTCCTATCCGAGGGAATTTTATTTCTTGCGCGTTATGCCCAACGCGAAATACAAACTGCGGATTACCGTCCACGGGAAGATGCCACGAGAACGCGAGAATTATCTTCTCGATCCATAGTGATACGAATGTCAAGTAGCCCCGAGCCAGATGAAAGCAATTACGGTACTTTGTAAAATTGAAAACTGAAAGTTTCGACCTACGAAATTTCGCGAGCAAACGAACCTTTGGACTGAGCGAAAATAATTCGTTGTATTCACTATCGGCGAAAAGTTTTCGCACGAAATTTCCAAAAAACGCTCCGGAACGATTTTTTATTTTTTTTATAAAAATTTTTTTATAAAACTTTATAAAATTTTTATAAATTTTTTTTATAAAAATAGGAATTTTATAAACGGCATTTTGAAGGGTAGAGTTCACTTTTATTCCGTAAAAAAAAATGTACCATTTTTTTTACGTCACCTTTTTCGAAAACGACAATTTTTTCGCCTTTTTTGTTACTTTTCTGGTGGACCCGGAAAAATGTTATGCATTTCTTTGACCGGAATCATAAAGGGGGAAGCTCAAGCTTCAGTTTTGTTTTTTTTCTAAAGCTTCGTACGATTTTTCTTTTCTAAAGATATTTTGATTTTTTTTTCTTCAAGTGACAGTTTGAAAAGTAACGTGTAACGCGAAAACCACAAGGAATCAATGAAAACCTCAAGATAGTCAAAAGTTGAATCGGTTTTCGTTGAGTACGCGAGAATTTTTTCAGATTTTTTTTTTACCTATTTTCAGTCAAAAATCAGATTTAATTATCGTAGCTCGAGAACTAAGGAGTTTGTGGTCAAATTTCGAGAGAGGAAAAAATTATATTTTTCTATTTTCGACGCAATAGAATCGCTTTGAAATCGATCGATTGACGTGACTAGAAAACTAAAATTTTAACGGGGAAAAAAACTTCGAAAAAAAATCTGAAATAATCATATTGAATTGAAAATTAAAAAAAATACAATCATTTCCTCTCTTGAAATTTGACCACAAACATCTCACTTCTCGAGTTACGGTAATTATATCACCTGATTTTTTATTATCGAAAATAGGTGAAAAAAAAATCGAAAAAACAATCTGAAAAAATTCTCGCCAACTCAACGAAAACCGATTCAACTTTTTACTATCTTGAGATTTTCCTTGAATCCTCGTCGATTTCGCGTTACACGTTATTTTTAAAATTGTCTCTTTTTTAATCAAAATATCTCTAGAAAAAAAAAATTCGTACGTAGCTTTAAAAAAAAATGATGCTTGAGCTTCCCCGTTTATGATTCCGGTCAAAGAAATGCATAAAAAAATGATTGTCTGTAAACGGGGTCTACCAGAAAAGGAACAAAAAAGGTGAAAACTGGTCGTTTTCGAAAAAAAGGTACTAGTCGTTAAAAAAGTAGTAAAAATTTTTCGAAAAAAATGGAATGCAGGCGAATATCTCCCCTTCAAAATGCCGTTTATTAAATTAATTTATGTCAACTATCAGCGAAATGGCATAAATAATCGTTACGGAACTTTTTTGAATTTTTCTCCGGAAACTTTTCGCCGATAGTGTATATGGGGCATTCCATGCCAATTCGACTTGGGTCTGACCCTCGACCCCTCAAATCTGGTTCCCGATTTTTCCTCTCATTACTCTCACTCTATCAAGCGATTACAATTTTTTTCAGATTTTTCAAAATAAATTTGAACGCGTCATGAATTTTTGGATTTTTTTTTTGAATTCCTCGATGGCCGTAATCGAAAAATCTGAAAAAAATTCACAAAAATACAGTGTCAGATATAAAAAGTGTTGGTGTAAAATTCCTAATGTCTGGGCTTTTGCTTCAACCCCTAATTAGGGTTTTTGTCAACCATGATAAAAAAAATCGAAAATTATAAAATACACTTTAGAAAAATCGGAGAAATTTTTTAACAAATCTGCTATTATGCATACAAAATTTCGAGAAACAGTCTGCAGTAAATTGACCTCTGCTTCTTATTTTTTTCATTTTTTTTGCTCAAAAAGCTAAAAAACGGATTGAAGCAAAAGCCCAGACATTATAAATTTTACACCAACATTTTTTACATCTGGCACTGTATTTTTGGGATTTTTTTCAGATTTTTCGATTACGGCCATCGAGGTGTTAAAAAAAAAATTCAAAAATTCATGACGCGCTCAAATTTATTTTGAAAAATCTGAAAAAAATTGTAATTGCTTGATAGAGTGAGAGTAATGATAAGAAAAATTGGGAACCAGATTTGAGGGGTCGAGGGTCAGACCCAGGTCGAATTGGTATGGAATGCCCCATATATATATATTTTTTTTTTGTGCTCAGATCTTTAAACGTTTCGAAATCTCGACCGTAGAATTTTGACGTGCCGATATTATTGAGCACTTCGAGAAGAAATAACGGGACACGTGAGTACGAACACTCTGAGATGCAAACAAATAATTCATCATCATTGATTGTCGAAGCTGCGAGAGTCGAAAGCATCGACATTCTTCGGACCGGCTCTTGGAATATTCGGTCTATTTTTTTTCGGGCGACCTTGCTCATTCATAAAAAAAAAGCCTCGCACGATCCTCGGGTCGTAAAAAATGCCCATCCGTCACTCGGTAAATTCATATTATTATTGACGCACTCAAGCGAGAAGATTATTAGGTACGATCTTTTTTTCGCTCTCTTTTTCAACATGCCTGCTGCTCAAATTGATGTTATTTTTATTTTTTTTATACACTGGTCTGTGCCACTGACTCATATTGATGGTCACGAAAATTTCCCGTTGATAATCGCACCTTTAGACCCGCGAGAATGATCGGCATTTTTCTGAGAATTCTCCCCTCTTTTTTCGGAACCAGTACTCTCGATCCCGCGCGCTCTTAATCTCACTATTTCGAGAGGCAAACAAAAAGAAAACTTTACATTTAGATCCTCGCGTTATTTTCCGTGCGAAAGTGTGTCGAAAAACATGCCGACTTGACAAATCGGCAATATCGTATCCACTTTGCAAAAAAAGACCGTCCAATGTGCGGATTTCAAAATGATTACGCTACGAAAATATATCGACCTTGAAAATTTTATAGTGAGCTCGAAATTTGAAAAAAAAAAAAAAAATCTAGTATTCATGCCGCTCCGGGAGTTTTGGCAGTTGAGAATTTTTCTGCGGCGCAAAAGGATTATTAATTTCAAGCTGCAAATTGACCCACAAATGTAAAAGGATTCGAGCACTGCTCCAAAAGTTCTCTGCATAAAATTAAAAGTCTGAAAAAATATATAAAAATAAATTTCTAAAAATAATTTATATCACGAATAATATATCATTATATATATATATATATATATATATTTATAATTTTTTTTCAGTCTTAATTTTATGCGGAGAACTTTTGGAGCAGTGCTCGAATATATTATAAATAATATATCATATTTTATCATTATGAATGATATATTATTTATAATATATTCGAGCACTGCTCCAAAAGTTCTCCGCATAAAATTAAGTCTGAAAAAAAATTATAAAAATAAATTTCTAAAGTGCTCGATTTTTTTTTCATTCGAGCAATGGTCGAATGAAAATGATTGTAAATCATTTTCTAAAAATAATTTATATTATAAATAAAATATTACACACACACACACACACACACACACACACACACACACACACACACACACACACACACACACACACACACACACACACACACACAAATATATATATATATATATATATATGATATATGATATATGATATATTATTTATAATATAAATTATTTTTAGAAATTTATTTTTATAATTTTTTTTCAGTCATTTAATTTTATGCGGAGAACTTTTGGAGCAGTGCTCGAATCCTTTTACTTTTTGGGGCAATTTGCAGCTTGAATTTAATAATTAAATAATAAAAATAATACATAATAATATGTTATTTGTATAATAAATGAATTATAAAATTATAATTTTATTTTATAATTAATTTATGAAAATAATAAATATATAAAAATAAATAGCTACCAACAGACCGATTTATTGTATTTTCGGGGCATTTTTTCAGACTTAATTTTACGCGGAGAACGTTTGGAGCAGCGCTCGAATGCTTTTACTTTAGTGGGGCAATTTGCAGCTTGAAATTAGACACGACAACACGCCCCCCTAACCTTCATCCGTGTTTGGCTTTCCGCAATAATCGATCATTTCCGGTCGACATAAAGTCACGCACGTTTCTTCCGGTGAATATTCCACACGTACAGCGAATGTGTGTCATTCGCGTGTTTTCCCCGCGTCCACCGAAATCTCCGGTATCTCCGTCTCTGCGCCTCTATCCGTGTTCGACTCCCTCCAATTTTTATGATCCATCAGTGCCCGTCGTGCGCTTGGCGGAGGGCCAAAAGACGTTCGCTCTTTCTCAGAATAACTCGGAGGTGACCACCACCTCCTGGCGCACGTCGTGCGGTATAGCTGTTGCACCACCACCGCCGACACCACCGTTCGAACCTCCTAACGGAGAATCGGGGTGGTGAAGTAGTCGGGTCGTAACTTGCCGCCGATCCGGATGTCGATTGCGCAACGGAAGAACGACATCGAAGGGACTCTCGAAGTTCCTTCGCGCGTGGAAAACGAAACGAGAAACGAGGCATTTTCACCGATAAGCAAATTCTCATTTCCGTCCCAAATGGTGATCACCGATGGTGATCACCGATGGTGATAGACTCTTCAAGCGCTAACTGCAAAGTTCATTTACGTCCCAAATGGTGATCACCGATGGTGATAGACTCTTCAAGCGCTAACTGCAAAGTTCATTTACGTCCCAAATGGTGATCACCGATGGTGATAGACTCTTCAAACGCTAACTGCAAAGTTCATATTCAAATGGAGCAGCACGGTTCGCACTTGGTTGCGATCGGAAGCCGGAAGTTTTCGAAAAATCGTAACTTTATTTCGGCAAGCGTAGTGTCACGTCACATGGAGCTGCTGACAATTCTAAATTGATCACGATCAAGTGAAATCCGCAGTCATTGATCTCCCTTAGCATCGACGTGTAATCGCGAAAATGCCTTTATCACCGACGTTTCTCGTGCACGGACCTTCGCGTTTTTCCTCGCCGGGTCCGTGCCATCGCACAAGCCTCCACGACGAGGGACCAAGTGCCTACGCGACTGACGTATCATGGATGAGCTCGAACGTCAGTCCGGAGCCCAACAGATCAGTCTCGCCAGCGAGAGGCAACAATTCGCCGAGACGCCCGCCATTGCCGCCGAATCACTTCAAAACGCGACCGCTCAACAAGCTGGCCGTGATAAGGCCCAATCAGACTGCCCGTATAGTGAGCCGAAGTCCATCGCCGAATTTATCATCAAACTCGAGATCCTGCAGATCTGCCACACCCTCGAGTCTCACATCGCGATCTTTGTCGTCTCAGTCGTTCGTAAATCGGCCGACCGATCACACCCAGCCGAGACGTATGTTTCCCCAGGAAAGTCCGCGAAACGATTCCTACCGCGACCTCGAGGAATTATCCTCGAAGGAACAAGCACCCGTGGTGTTCGACGCAAGCTTGAATTTCGTTCTTGGTATCGAGAAGCAAAAAGTGCGACAATCTTTTCGACCTACCGCCTCGCATCTGGAACCAACCACCGCGTCGTCACTGCTCTCGTCGAAAATTGCACAGTTCCTTCAACGCACCGATCACATTATGCAGGAATGGCGCAACTTGGGCCACAAAGACGACACCGGTGAACTCGAATATTTGACCGCGCTGCCGCACAATGATCGGCACAGGAAAATTGGCCGTAGCAAGAGCGCCACCAATATTATGATCAAGGGATTTCAGTATTACAGCCGCGCCGGTAGCGTCGCCAGAAGCCCTTCCGGCAGCGTTTCCAAATTGTCGTGCCTCGACGAGGACAAAACACTCGCGGGATGCAACGACGATGAGGTTAGCCAATCAAGAAGAAGACGGTGTGATACCGTTCTCGTGGTCAATCGAGGGAGCAGCTGGTTTTTTTAAATTAAATTTCTGCAAACTTTTAAGATGATTTTATTGACGGGATATTTATTGAGCACCCTTTTTTCCAAACCATCGTATTGGGATTGGGGTAGAATATCCATAAGTCGAATATCCATAAGTACGAATATCCACACTGAAAAAAAAATTCGTTCATTCAACCAAAATTCAGTTGGGTTAACGAAATGTATCTTTAAATACGTTTAACTTGATTTTTGATTGGCATAACAAACGTTTTGTTAATCTAACTGATGGTTTTAGTGGTGTGAACTGTAGCTTATTTAGCATGTCTGAGCAACTATTGAAACAACAAAATTTCGAGACAACAAAATGTATTTTGCACATTCGACGATTTCTTTTTCCCAGTGCATAGGACGAATATCCAAAACTTGAATATCCATAAGTGCCAATATCCATAAGTGCCAATATCCATAAGTGCCAATATTCATAGGTGCCAATATCCATAAGTACGAATATCCATAAGTACGAATATCCATAAGTACGAATATCCATAAGTACGAATATCCATAAGTTCGAATATGCATAAGTACGAATATCCATAAGTACGAATATCCATAAGTCGAATATCCACAAGTGAGTATAGAGTACAAATGAGCGCCAGAAATGGCGGGAGGTAGAGCTCTCACTTTTCCTCTACCTCCCGCCATTTCTGCCACTCATTTATACTCTATACTCGTGGATATTCGTACTTATGGATATTCGACTTATGGATATTCGACTTAAGGATAAGCAGCTCAATTTTCCTCTACTTCCCGCCATTTCTGGCACTCATTTCTACTCTATACTCATGGATATTCGACTTATGGATATTCGACTTATGGATATTCGTACTTATGGATATTCGACTTATGGATATTCGTACTTATGGATATTTGATTAATAGATATTCACTTATGGATATTCGACGACAGTGATTTTATCAATATTCCTTTATATTTAGAATATTTATTTATTTATATAAATATATACGTATACACTGTCGGCCAAAAGCTTGGGTACACTAGTCGAAATTTCTTCCCGCACTAAAAGTTTGATAGCGGACTAAGAAATGGAGATAATTGAATTCCCCAAGCGACGTTTTAAAGAGGACAAATTTATCTTTATTTTTCTTTTTTAACAAGTTCTCTACGATTTTTTTCGCCCCTGTTACGCACTTTTGAACGTGGCTATTTTTTCGGCCATTCTTTGCCGTCGAAAATGAACGGAATGAAAATTGAAATGAACGTTGCAACGTTTGTGGAAAATTGTTTTCCTTGGTTTTTCCCATGATAAACTTGAAAAGGATATCAAAACCGACATTTTTATTTTTTAGAAAGTCTCGTATTTTTTTTTGTTCGCCTCAGTATTAAATCTTCAGCTACGAAAGACATGGTTTAAAAAAAACGTGCCATCGAAGGAGTATAAGGTTTCAGAGGAACTGTCAAGAGGGTAAAACATTACATGGGTTCACACTGGAGTGGCTGGAATTTTTTCAGAATTTGTTTTATACTTTTTTTTACCATTTTTGGTTGGAACTTCGATGAGTGGAGAGATTTCACTTGGGAATTATGCGGTCTAGAACAATATATTGAGAAAGGAATCTTTTTTACGTTGTTATTTTTAAGTAACTATAATTTCATAGATTTTCAATTTTCCTTCCAGTTTTCTTTTTAAAAACTTATTTTACCGTGATTTTCTTCCCAAATAACGAGATGCTTTTTTTGACCCTTTATCACAAATCCAGCACCACGCAATTTTAACCTTTTGGACTTGCTTTTTAACGCAAAAAAAATAGGCAATCCTTTCTCTTACCTCCCCTGTACGAGCTTTTCATCGAAAAAAAATTCTCCGAGTAGTTAATTAAAAATAAGAATGTAAATAAATTTCTTTTCTTAATATATTTTCCTAGCCACCATAATTACCAAGTGGAGCCTCTCCACTCATGAACGTTTCAACCAAAAATGGTGAAAAAATGTCCAGAAAAAATTCTGATAAAATTCTAGGCACTCCAGTGTGAACCCGCGCAACTTTTTACCCTCTTGACATTTTCTCTGAAACCCTATAGTTCTTCGATGACGCCTTTTTTTTAAACATGTTTTTTTTTAACTGAAAAGGCAATACTGGGGCGAAAAAAAATCGTCCGGGACTTTCTTAAAAACAAAAACGTCGGTTTTGATATTCTTTTTAAGTTTACTGTGAAAAAAACCGAGGAAAATATTTTCCACAAACTTCACAGTTAATTTTACGTTTTAACGTAGCCAAAAATGGCTACGTTCAAAAGTGCGTATCAGGGCAAAAAAAAATCGTAGAAAATTTTATTTAAAAAAAAAGCAAATGAAGGTAAATTTGTCCTCTTTAAGACGCGACTTGGGACTTTCAATTATATTTATTTTTGAGTCCACTATCTAACTTTTAGTGCGGAAAGAAATTCCGACTAGAGTACCCAAACTTTTTGCCGGCAATGTATATACAGGGTGTTTGGCGTATGGACGGACACATTTTTTTGGGGCAACTAAGGGGGGGGGGGGAGGGGCGTCATTTGCTGATTTTTTCACTCTTAACCTGTGTCTTAAGTGTGACGGTAATGAAGATATATTTTTTTTTGTTTTTTTTTTAATACTCGAAATTTCGCCTTTAAAGCGTCATAACTTTTTTATTTGCAGTTGTTATAACACGAAATAACTTTTGTTGTATTCTGCAATGTATGTTTATTAAAAATAAATCGTTATTCGATACAATTGGTTTTAAGAAAGTGACCCCTGAGCTTCCACTCTTAAAAATATGTAAATGTATGAAAAAATTCAACATCTAAATTCATTTTTTTTAAAACGTATTCTCTTTATCTTTACCACATAATGAATGATTTATATGACATGAGGCATACCGTTGGAATGGGTATAAACTAGAGAACTTTTTACAATAAAGCTAAGTTCAAAATAGCTTTTAGTCTTTTTTTTATAATGAATTTGGAAATTGACATTTTTTATATATTTACGCATTTTTAAGACTTTGGAAGCTCATAAGTCATTTTCTTGAAACTAATTGTGTCAAATAATGATTTATTTGTAATCAACACACATTGCAGAATACAACAAAAATTATTTCGTGCCGTTACAAGGACAAACAAAAAAGTAATGACGATTTAAAGGCGAAGTTTCGGGTAATTAAAAAAAAATGAAAAAAAAAAGAATATATCTTAATTATCGTGACACTCAGGACATAGGGTCTAAGGGTAAAAGGAGTAGCAAATGACCCACCTAATTCCCCAAAAAAGTGTCTCAGTCAATGTGCCACACACCCTGTATATATTTACATACATAGAATATATATATATATATATATATATATATATATATATATATATATATATAGAATATTTATGTATAAATATACATTTATAAAAATGTATTTATAACTATTTATTTATAAAGATTCATTCAGATATATTTATTTAGCCATTCTTGCCTTTCGGGCTCAATTTACAGCGGCCACATAGTCATCTCTAATACTACTTTTAAGTCTACATATAATCTTGTCTTTGGTTTACATTAATTTCTTTTTCCCTATTACTACATTTCCATTATAAATTATTATCTTATAACCTTTTTATTTCTTGTTTTCTCTAGTCCGCACCTTTTCCTCGAACATTCTCACGTATTCACATAGTCCGAGCTTAATTTCTCCATTTAGCAGCTCATTCCATCCTACCTGCTTCTTTAAAAGAAAATATTAACGGCGGGGTAAAGTTAATTCGGCGAAAAAAAGGCATGTTTTTAAGATTTTTTTTTGGCGTAACGAATAGTGTTCGTTTATTGAAAAATTTACATATAATAAAGTAACATTTGAACAACATTCTCCTAAATTTGCATTGCAAAATATTCAAAATTGAGCGAGTGAAAATTAAACCCCGCAGGCGCCTCGAAAAAAAGTTGGTTTGCGGTGTGCACCATAACTCGCAACAGAATCATTTGAAACAAAAAAATCAAAATGCATTTGTTAAAGGAGATGTTTCTCGACGTAATGACGGGAGGATTTTTTTTTTTTCGATGTTTCGATTTTTCGTAGCACTTGGGAGCCAAAAACCCGATTTTCGCCAAAAAAATCGGCTAATTTGTTGTTGAAAAATTAGTAATTATTAAAAAAAACAAAAAAGCTCTCGACAATACCTGGTGAATTATGTGAAGAAGTACTGTGCAAAATTTCAAAGCGATTGGTCCAGTAGATTTTGAGTTATCGTGCACACGGACTTCAAATATGACAAGTCTCAGAAAAACGGTTTGAAAAACGCAGAAGAGAAGAGAACGGCATGGAGCAATAGACGCTCAAATACTCATAACTTCGTCAATTTTACTCCGATCGACTTGAAATTTTAACACAATATTCTTGATATATTATGCATTCATTTAAAAAATTAAAAAAAAAAGAAAAAAAAATTTAAATACTTTACCCCGCCCTTAATTCCTAAGTATTCTTTTATGAAGATTCATTAATAAATAATTATTTATGAATATTCATCAATAAATATGTTTCTTCGGCATTGAAAAGGTAATTCGTCAAAAAAATAAATTCAACAAAAATCGTCGAAACGATGCTCAATCGTCAATGCACAATAATGCATTTAATTATAAAATTCGAACACCCGAGACTATTCATCGAAATATGTTCACGCAATTTCACGGCGAACATTTTTTGCATCGTTCGTTACAGTTGAGCGTAATGTCGGCCGATTTTGCGGAAGAGCACTCAACGTCGACCCTCGCGGCCGAGAGAATAGACGCCGAAACATCCGAGCGATTGCGTCTCGAGCGCGAACTCCAGGACGTCAACGAGGCGAACAAGAATCTCCAACAGGCGACCGAGCGTCTGGAGATGGAATTGCTCTATGCCCGAGCCGCCGATCTCAATGGACTCACGTCGGACCTCGAGGATGGCGAGGACGGTGGTGTTTACAAACAGAGATACGAGCACGCCATACGGGAATTGGAGTTTACGAAGAGAAAAATGGCCCAACAGCACGAGGATGATCTCGAACAGCTCGTAGGACTCAAGAAGCAATTGGAGAAAAAGGTAATTGAGCATTAAGTTAAGAAAACAAACATAAATCATATATATATATATATATATATATATATATATATATATATATATATATAACATATATATATATATAACGTCTTTCAATTTCAATTACGATTAAGAGAATTGTCACCATCTTGAAATTTTCATTGCCGGAACGCAACGGAAATTAATTATTTTCGATTAATGCATTTTGGCTATGAAAATCACTGAAATACTTTTACGAATTCTCATGGGAGATTTAGGACCACAATTTGCCAAAAAAAGAGATTTTCGATAATAATTTTTAAAAATAAATAAAAAAAATCGTTGTATTCCAACGATGCAAATTTCAATGTCATGAATTTTCCCCTAAGTTTCCCACCGTAAAAATTTCATAGTTTTCTAATCACGTCAATCGATTGATTACAACCGATTTTATTGCATTGGAAATAGAAAAATACAATTTTTTCCTTTCGAAATTTTACCACAAACCCCTGAGTTCTCCAGTTACGGTAATTAAATAATCTCATTTTTTACCAAAAAAAAAGGTGGAAAAAAAAATTTCGAAAGAAAAAACTGAAAAAATACTCTCGAACTCAACGAAAACCGATTCAAATTGTTATTATCTTGAGGTTTCCCTTGAATCTTTATCGTTTTCGCGTTATACGTTATTTTTCAAATTGTTTCTTTTTTTAATCAAAATATCATTAGAAAAAGAAAACGTACGAAGCTTTAAAAAAAAAAAATTAAGGTTGAGCTTCCCTCATTATGATTCCGGTCAAAGAAATACATTTTAAAAATTTGTCTGTAAACGGGGTCCACCGGGAACGGAACACAAAGAGGCGAAAAATGGTCGTTTTCGAAAAACGATACGTCGTGGGAAAAAAAATAGTAACAAATTGAAAAAAAAAACGGAATGAAAGTGTCCTTCCCTTCAAAATTCCGTTTATGAAATTAATTTATGTCAACTATCGGCAAAGTGGTGTAAAAAATCGTTCCGGATTTTAAAATATCGATGGTAGAGAAAAAACTGTAATGACCAAAGTTGTAAAGCACTCGATTTCCTACAAGTTTAGTTATTACCATTTTGACCTAAAACTTGTAAATCGCCGAGTTATTCGACAAAAATAAATTTCCATTAAATTTAAGACGACGATATTAACTGAACGCAAGCCATGCCCAGAATGAAACTTACACACGTTCTTTTACACTAATAAAAGAAAATTCAGTGTAAATTTCACCTGGATCAACCTAGTTATTGGGGTTAAAAAATTAAAAAACGACAGATTTTTCTTTTTTTTTAGTGTCATAGTACTTGGAAAATTTTGAATTTTCTTTTCAAAATAGTTAATAGAAAAACGCGATTTTTTTGTAGAGGTCATTTTTTTGTACGACGAGAAGATCACTACGATACGATCATTTGAAATTTTATCACGTGTAAAATCTTGTCTCCGAGTTAGTCGAGTTAGAGAACCGATAAAAATCTGACAAAAAGATTGAAGAAGGTCGGGCGTTTAGGCCGTTCGAAAACACTTGGAATACTTCATATATATATATGTACTGGGTGAAGGAAAACGTCGTGGCGTTTTTCCCAAGCCATCTTGGAAAAAATCAGTAAAATTTCAATATAGTGAAAAAAAATTTTAAATGTTGCGACATTTTTTTAAATTTTGTCACCTTCAAGACGTACATTCTCGTTCCAAACGCGAGTCGAAATAAAATAGCTAAAGTCGGTTGAAAATTCTCTTACAGTTCGATTTCTTAATTTTTTTTTCACTTTTTAAAAGTGCACTATTTTTATTTCCTTTCGATAAATGTACCTGATACTTATTGAAATGGAAGTAAAAAAACTAAAAAATAAATTGAGTTTTAATATATATATATATATATATATATATATATATATATATATATATATATATATATATATATATATATATATATATATATTAGACTGATTCAAAAAAAAAAATTTCCTTCTGGATTCTCGTGCTATTGTTGGGCACTGATAAAACAAAATTTCTCTAAAAAGATGGGCGCGGTCACTCAATTTTTAGAGGTGGCTATCTCGACTTTTTTGTATTTGAATTTTTTTTAACGAACGTATTGCATTTAAGCATAGTCATGGCTTCGGATTACGAATAAAAATCACATCCAGCAGCTTTTTCGTAACAAAAATAAACTCTAACAATTTGAAAAGGATGCAATATTCACAATTCAAATCCAGGTAGATCAATAATGGCGTCTATACTACTCTCGTTATTCATGTAGATTTATTTATACGCATTAACATTTCGCACTTTTTACGAAAAATTAAATTATAAGCTTTTATTCATAAATCGTATATTTACATTTTCAAAATGCTACGCTTATATTATCTTCAAACTCATTTACATTTCTTCCCAGCCATTCTCAAGTTCGTTAACATTTTGGGCAGAACGAAAATGTGCAACGTTGAACAGTTTGTCCAAATCTCTCTTAAATTTACGCTCCTTCGATATTTGTGACGGCAAATTCTTTTTAACTCGATTTTTTAAACGTTGTTTCCAGACTAGGTGGAGTTTTATTGATTTCAAGATTGCGTTATTCAATCGACGCGTTGGAATTTCAGCACATTTCCATTGTTCGAAAATTTCTTTCATCGTTTCGTGTGCACTTCGACGTATGGTCATTTTTTCTCTGTTATGTTTGTAAAAGAACAAACTCAAAACTTTTCCGATTTTTATCCGTAATCCAATAAATTGTAATGCAATACGTTCGTTAAAAAAAATTCAAATACAAAAAAGTCGAGATAGCCACCTCTAAAAATTGAGTGACCGCGCCCATCTTTTTAGAGAAATTTTGTTTTATCAGTGCCCAACAATAGCACGAGAATCCAGAAGGAAATTTTTTTTTTGAATCAGTCTAATATATATATATATATATATATATATATATATATATATATATATATATATATATATATATATATATATATACATATACATATACATATACATATACATATACATATACATATACATATACATATATACATATATACACACTGAGTGTTAAATATAAAAATTAATTGAGTGTTTCTATATATATCCAAGCCCTCTTCATCTATTTATAGTTTATTTTTCACGTTCATCTAACAAGTATCAAATACATTTATCGAAATTAAATGGAAAAATTGCATTTTTCGAGCAGTAGAAACAGTCAAGAGATCGAAATGTAAGAGAATTTTCAGCCGACTTTCACTATTTTGTTTCGTCGTGCGTTTGAAACGAAAATGTAAGCCGCGAAGGTGACAAAGTTAAATAAAATGTCGCAACATTTCGAAATTTTCTTCGATCGTGGAGAAAAAAAAAATGACTAAACATCCGGCGAACGGAGCCGAATGGCTTGGAGCTAGAAATAATCTGTCCGCGAGCGCTTAGCGTCGAGCGTGAAGCACGCTTGAAAACCAAGTTTCCAAAGGTGTATTTAGAGGACCCGGCTTGTGTATCAATAGAGTCGTAGCAGCCGCGGTCATCTTTTCCAGCCCAGTTTCCTTTAGCCAGCGTTTATTCCTGACCTACATCACTCTCTTGCCCGACCTTTCTCACGGGCGGGAATAAGAATGATAATGATAATAATAACGACGATGACGTGTAGTCATGAAGCCCGAGACCGCCCTCGTGAATATTCATATTGCGAGCCGTGTGACGTTCGTTTTTTTTTTACTCGTTTGCGTTTCGCGTTATTATTATTCTCGTAATTCGTTAATTAGCTCGCCGACGCTTACGAGGAGGTCGAGGAACAACGCCAGGTCGTCGGCCAGTGGAAGAGACGAGTACAGAAGCTGAACGGCGAGATGCACGATCTTAGGCTTTTGCTCGAGGAACAGACCGCCAGGAACAATCTTCTCGAAAAGAAGCAGCGCAAGTGAGTTAGGCCGAAAAAAAACCTACTTTTTATCCGATTTTTTTTTTCTATTAGATTATTTGTTTGGAATTTGGAAAAAAAGGCACGTTATTGGGCAGACATTGAACTTATTTGTTGTAAATTTTTATTTAAAAAATTGAAAGTTAATCACGTTATTGAGATACAGTGGGTAAAAAAAGTATTTGTACATCTCACACGAAACTGTTGTTAATTTGGCTTTATTTGTGTGTTGGTATTTTTTCAAGATTTTTGTAACCATATTGAGGATAAGGGATCGAACACAGAAACTTAATAAAGTATTTTAATTTTTTTCGCATGATAATTAAAAAAAAAGACGTTTACGAAGACTTTTTTTACCCACTGTATAATAGAGTCTCTATAAAAAAATGTGCTCTCCAATGGCCGGATCGATAACTTGACAATGGTTGGTCTGAAGAACAATAATCAAAAGTTGTATAACCTATGTGAATGTAGATCTCGGTGCAGGTAGCCGTTAAAAAAAATAACATGGCGAGTTTTAAGGGCGGGGTAAAGTATTAAAATTTTTTTTTTCATTTTTGTTTAATTTTTTAAATGAATGCATAATATATCAAGAATATTGTGTTAAAATTTCAAGTCGATCGGAGTAAAATTGACGAAGTTATGAGTATTTGAGCGTCTATTGCTCCATACCGTTCTCTTCTCTTCTGCGTTTTTCAAACCGTTTTTCTGAGACTTGTCATATTTGAAGTCCGTGTGCACGATAACTCAAAATCTACTGGACCAATCGCTTTGAAATTTTGCACAGTACTTCTTCACATAATTCACCAGGTATTGTCGAGAGCTTTTTTGTTTTTTTTTTAATAATTACTAATTTTTCAACAACAAATTAGCCGATTTTTTTAGCGAAAATCGGTTTTTTGGCTCCCAAGTGCTACGAAAAATCGAAAAATCGAAAAAAAAAAAATCCTTCCGTCATTACCTCGAGAAACATCTCCTTTAACAAATGCATTTTGATTTTTTTGTTTCAAATGATTCTGTTGCGAGTTATGGTGCACACCGCAAACCAACTTTTTTTCGAGGCGCCTCCGGGCTTTAATTTTCACTCGCTCAATTTTGAATATTTTGCAATGCAAATTTAGGAGAATGTTGTTCAAATGTTACTTTATTATATGTAAATTTTTCAATAAACGAACACTATTCGTTACGCCAAAAAAAAAAATCTTAAAAACATGCCTTTTTTTCGCCGAATTAACTTTACCCCGCCGTTAACAAAATCGATCATTTTGCAACAAATTTACTTATATTCAAGAGCTTAAAAAATACAACAAAAAAATGTCCCAAGTATAACGATAGCTACTGCATGTACGGATTTTTTTTTTTTTTATTAAAATCGATACTTATGATTCCGGCCGAGGCGAGAAAATTCATTTTGAGAAAAATGCGATTGAAATTTTTAGTAAATCGTTGCGCTACGTGCTCTCACTTAAATCGCCTTTAACTTGTTCAATTTTCAATATTTCAACTCGAACATTTTGTCGCAAATTCTCGAACATGTATACTTTGAGAAAAAGCAAAAAAAATCATTTTTTTGCCGTCACATTGGTGTCCTACCTAAAAGAAACCGATTCTCGATACGTACCGTGAATTTTGGATAATCAATTAAAATTAAACGTTGATTCGATGCGAGTCAATTTTTATTGGCAATCGTTAATCATGAATTTGCAACATATTCCAACGTCGTTCAAATCCACCCCGTCCCCGTAATATGGGATACTACGATCGTAAAGTATAAAAAAAAAAACGTTCGAACGAGGCTCTGTTTTGTCCGTCGTCTTTGTACCGGCCACCGGCGACAGCCGACTCGCTCTATTCTCATTTCAACCGACCGCAACAAGTGTCTTGGCCACGTGCCAGGCCATCGCGGGGTAATCGCGCTCGAAACACACGAGAGAAGAGCTTTCGCACACACGACACGCGATAGAGAACACAAAGTAGCAGGAGGTGGAGGCCCCGTGCCAAATCTCCGGACATATCGAAAATTCAATGCCCCGGAATAGAAATCGCCGGAGGCGATCGGCTCTCTTACGATTCTCGCCTTCCGTCCCTACGTCGTTTCATTCCCCCCCCCCCCCCCCCCCCACCACTGTGTACAATGCCGATCAGTCAATCATCCTGATATGCTCAACGTTAATCGAATTTGGCTTAGGTTCGACGCTGAAACCCAAAATCTCATGGACGATCTGCGACAAGAGAAGGCACAGCGCGAACGCCTCGCACGGGAGAAGGAAATTGCCATAGCCGAGAAATTCACCGTTGAACAAAATCTGAGCGTGAGTGCTTTCATTTATTTTCAGTGCGCTGACTTTCAATGTGATTTTTAGCCAAATAAATAAGCCAGATTTTATAAGATATAAATAATTATATTTTATGAGATATAATAATAATATTATATCTCATAATTATATATATATATATATATATATATATATATATATATTAGACTGATTCAAAAAAAAAATTTTTTTCTGGATTCTCGTGCTATTGTTGGGCACTGATAAAACAAAATTTCTCTAAAAAGATGGGCGCGGTTACTCAATTTTTAGAGGTGGCTATCTAGACTTTTTTGTATTTGAATTTTTTTTAACGAACGTATTGCATTTAAACATAGTCATGGCTTCGGATTACGGATAAAAATCGGAAAAGTTTTGAGTTTGTTCTTTTACAAGCATAACAGAGAAAAACTGACCATACGTCGAAGTGCACACGAAACGATGAAAGAAATTTTCGAACAATGGAAATGTGCTGAAATTCCAACGCGTCGATTGAATAACGCAATCTTGAAATCAATAAAACTCCATCTAGTCTGGAAACAACTTTTAAAAAATCGAGTTAAAAAGAATTTGCCGTCACAAATATCGAAGGAGCGTAAATTTAAGATAGATTTGGACAAACTGTTCAACGTTGCACATTTTCGTTCTGCCCAAAATGTTAACGAACTTGAGAATGGCTGGGAAGAAATGTAAATGAGTTTGAAGATAATATAAGCGTAGCATTTTGAAAATGTAAATATACGATTTATGAATAAAAGCTTATAATTTAATTTTTCGTAAAAAGTGCGAAATGTTAATGCGGATAAATAAATCTACATGAATAACGAGAGTAGTATAGACGCCATTATTGATCTACCTGGATTTGAATTGTGAATATTGCACCCTTTTCAAATTGTTAGAGTTTATTTTTGTTACGAAACAGCTGCTGGATGTGATTTTTATCCGTAATCCGAAGCCATGACTATGCTTAAATGCAATACGTTTGTTAAAAAAAATTCAAATACAAAAAAGTCGAGATAGCCACCTCTAAAAATTGAGTGACCGCGCCCATCTTTTTAGAGAAATTTTGTTTTATCAGTGCCCAACAATAGCACGAGAATCCAGAAAAAAATTTTTTTTGTGAATCAGTCTAATATATATATATATATATATATATTAGAGTGGCCCTTGATATGGGTCAAAACAAAAATTGATCGCGCCGCCCTCCAAAACAGTTCGAAATAGTTTTTAAAAAATCTACGCGAAGCCGTTATGTCCGTTAAAAGGAAAGGGTGCCTGTAAGCATGAACTTAAATTTAAATATCAATTTTTCTTCATGATTGGAGAAATTTCGGTTTTTTAAATCTAGTTTATTTGTCAATTTTTCACCACGATATTTCTGTGGTTTAAACAAATAAAGTCGTACTGAACGAACTATTATCGATATCTTATGTGTACATTTTTTGAATATTATGTTTTTTCCGACCAATTGGATGACTTGTGCGAGTAAATGATTTCTTTCTTTTCAATAAAACGAACAAGCTCGCCAAGTTTAAAATCCTGCCAAGTTTAAAATTTTCCTATGCATTTTTGCGAAAGTAATTTCCAAATACATTTTTTATCCACAGCACTGGATGTCTGATCTCAGTGAAATATTAATGTGTTTGTATCTCAGCACGCAAGGAATATTTGTAACAAAATTAAAAAAAAAACAATTCTGGCCAATCAGGAAGTTCGATGTGAATGGTTTATCGTGAATTTATATCTTTCGTACTTAATAGATTTTTCTGACAAGATGCAAATTTAAAGTTTGATTTTGATGTGATTAAAAGCGTTCGACAGCAGCTAAATCGAACTATTGATCCAAAATAATAGGATGGTAAAACTGAACGCTCATCAAATCTAGTATGGAGGACCTTACTGTTTGGTCTGTATATTGAATACCAATATACAATAGCTTCGGAAAGTAAAAAAAAATGACAAATAAACTAGATTTAAAAAATATATATAATATATATAATATATATATATATATATATAATATGACCGAGAAGTTTCGAGTAGTCGGCAATTTTGTACATCGAAAAAAAATATATATATTTTCTAACAGCTTCCGAAAAAAATTATTAAATTCACACATGATTTTATAGCCGTTACTGTGGCCTAAGGCCTTATTGTAAAATTCTATTATTACAGGTGGACTCCAAGGAGTCGTTTTGGCATTAAAATAAAATTCCACAACAATACATATATATATATATATATATATATATATATATATATATTAATATATTAATTTTTTTAAGGATGCGAAACTCGAGATCGAGTTGCAAGAGGAGAGACTCCACACGCTTGGCCAAGAGCTCGAGGAGCTGACTTTCGGTGGAAAAACCGAGGAGGAGGTGGCCCAATTGAAAAAGGCAAAGCACGAGCTCGAGAAGAAGGTCAAGGATCAGGAGGAGGAGCTCGACGATTTGGCGGGACAAGTGCAGCTTCTTGAGCAGGCTAAGCTTCGTCTCGAGATGAGCATCGAGCAGCAACGCAAGGAGATGCGCAAAGAGATGCAACAACGAGACGAGGAGCTCGAGGATTGCCGTGGCAATGCCCACAAAAAAGTCAAAGCCCTCGAGTCTCAGCTGGAGAACGAGCACGAGGAGAGAACGATACTCCTGCGGGAGAAACACGAACTCGAGAGACGTTTGGTCTCCTTCGAGGAACAAGATCGCACGGATCGAGCTGCGGAAGCTGAGACTACTCAGAGGTACTTTTCAAAAACGCAATCTCGCCACCCTCTCTTTTTCTTTCTCCAAATTCTTTCGTTCCATTCCAAATTCAATTTAAATTTCATCGATTTTGACGTTTCCGCGAAATGGATATTTTTTTTTCATCTTCTTTCAGGCTCAAGAGGGATCTAAAGAGGACGCGAGCCCTTCTGAGGGATGCGCAGATCATGCTCGAGCGTTCGAAAGGCGACTCGACAGGAAAAGCGGCACTTCGGCAGCTGAAAAATCAGCTGGAGGATGCCGAGTGCGCGCGAGCGGTCGCGGTCAAGGCGAAACAAGCCTTGGAACAAGAGCTGAACGAGACACAGGCGGCTCTCGAGGAAGCTTCGCGATCGAGATGCGAAGCGGAGGAACGTGCCAATGCCGCCAATCGAGAGAGAGCCGATCTCGTCTCGCAGCTCGAAGAGAACGAGGAAGAACTGGCTGAGGTGATAAAAATATATTTTTTAAAGTTACTGCTGTATTCCCAATTTTTTCATTTTCTCAAACAATTCAATGTATTAAGGGGCTATACCAGTGTGAACGCCGAAAATTTGGGTGATTTTCGGGAATTTTTCGGAACAAAAGTACTCAATGAAATGTTTCGGAAAATTAAGAATATATTTGGCTATATTTGACCTATATTACATAATTTTTTCGTAGAAAAATATTGAGATCCAAGCGCGCTGCCTTCGGAGGCGCCAAAAAAAAGTTCCTCTACTGCTGACATGATTCCGGCCGATTGAGTAGCTCAAACCGAAAAAGGAAAAAATGTCGTTAAACTGGAAGGTATTTCTTGTGCAATGACGTAGGATTTTCGAAAACTATCAAAATGTAACAAAATGGCGTAGTTGTGAAAAAAAACGTCTGTTTTCTTGCCTATAAAATGGTCGTTTCTTTCAATGCCAAATCGTCAATTTTCGTCCAATCGAAAATATCCTACGTCATTGTCGAGTAAATATATTCAAAAGTACTCAGTTCAAATTTCAAGTCAATCGGATAATTGCTAATTGAGTTACAATGTCAGCAAATTTGAAAAATCGCATTTCATATTCGTCAAAGGATAAATCTTGAAAGTATAAACTGTCAAAAAAGGTAAAAAGTCAATTTTTTTAAAGTGTCACACTGGTATAGCCCCTTAAATCAAATGTAAGTAACGTTCATGATGTTTCGTAGTAATATGAATCCCTTATAATTTATGAGATTGAGGTTTGCATCATTGGAATGCAATGAAAATTATCATTTTTCAACCGTAGGAATATCTTTTTGGCAAATCGTCGTTACGAATCTCTCTCAAGTATTTTTTCAGTCGCTTATTTAAAGATTTAGAATTAGAATATTCAAAAAAAAAAAGATTTTGAAAAACAATTAAAATGAAAAAATAATAGTATGAAAAAGAATTTTCGTTGCATTCCAAGGATGCAAACTTCAAGGCCATTATAATTCATATAAAACGCGGCCGTCGGTGCAACAGAGTACCGCTAACCTCCTCTCTCCATTCTGATAACCCGGCGATTTGAAAATCCAGGAGATTTCGTGAAAAAATTGAGTTACGGTTTGCATCACTGGAGTGCAACGAATTTGTTTTAGTTTATTTTAATTTATTAACCCAAACACACTTCAATGTCATCGTGAAAATAGCGTTTAGTTGGCATTTTCAAGTAAAGCAATTGCGTTTAGTGTGAAATAATCAGGTTGAGAAAAACAACGTGTTTGACTAGAGATTATATCTGTCATATTTTCGACACGAGCGAAACAATGTCGCGACGTTGAGGTTTGCATCGTTGGAGTGCAATGAAATTTATTTTTATTGCTATATTTTTTATTTATTTATTATTTATTACTATTTATTTATTTATTTATCTATTTAATATATTATATAAATATATTATATATATATTTATATATAATTTTATATAATTTTATATATAATTATATATAATTATAAATATATATAATAATTATATAATACTATATAATAATATTTATTTATTTATTATTTATTTATTTATTACTATATTTTTATCATTAGCCGAAGCTTTTTTGCAAATTGCGGCCGTTTATTTGTAATAATCATACGGAGAAACGTTTGAGCGATTTTCACGGCTTATATCGGCAAAAAAATTAAGGCGTTACCCCCACTTGTAGCGCAAAAAAAAGGCCTTTGTCATGAATTTTTTTTAAAGAAAACTACAAAATTTTTTTAATCGATCAATATACCATCTTAAAGAACACATCTTGAAGAACTTTCAGTAATTTTTTTATTGAAAAATATTACATTGTTTAGTGGCAAATGGCTCAATGAAATAATGTTTTTATATACACGGTTTGCGGTGACCAACATTGCGGCGAAGTGGATCATCTGAAAAAAAAAATGCGGATGGATTTAGTCAAATATAAGTATAAACAAGTCTTTAATCGAAGGATTTTAAAAAATATTCATTTTTCACAAAATGGCGGACAGTCAAAGTTAATGGTTCGATTTTAACGAAAAAAAACGGCCGTTTTTTGGCTATAAAACGGCCATTTTTTTTTCGAAAAAAAAATCGAACGATTAAAGACTACATTTTTATGTATTAAATAGGCCTGCAAAATTTCAAGAAGATCGGTTCATTAGTGTTCGAGTAATCTTGGTCACCGACTTCAGAAATGCCATTTTGAGAAGAACGCGTTTAAAGTTTCAATTTCCGGTCGTTTACACAACGGATTCTTCTCTTTCAACGCTCATATCTCAGTCAATTTTGTTCGGATCGACTTGAAATTTTCAGGACATATTCTCAGATACTTATACTTCAAAAAAATGCAATGAAAAAAATCGATTTTTTCAAAATCGCAAGTGGGGGCAACCCCTTAAGGGGGAAAATCACAGTAGCACACAAAAAAATAGGCATATTTTCGGGAATTAATTTTGGCTGAATAAAAGTATCAATCGAAAATCTGTAAAGTAGGTTTTATAGCAATACTAAAAAAGTACAAAATGTAATTTTTTCAATAAAAAATATTTAAAAATGGCGGCTGCGCAGCATATGCCCCAAGGCGCCTTTTTTTGAGCTCGCCGAAGACATAACTCGAGCAAATTTTTACCGATCCACTTGAAATTTTGACAGTAGCTTCGAAACATCTTTCTCCACGGAGCTACGTAGGATTTTTTATTTTATACGGCTTACTTTTTTTTATCGACGATTTTATGGCGTTTTCTTTTGTTAAAAATTTAACTTTATTTTCAAACATGCACCATTTTGCGAAAAATCAATATATCGAAAAAATCCTACGTAGCTCCGTGGAGAAAGATGTTTCGAAGCTACTGTCAAAATTTCAAGTCGACCAGTAAAAATTTGCTCGAGTTATGTCTTCGGCGAGCTCAAAAAAAGGCGCCTTGGGGCATATGCTGCGCAGCCGCGATTTTTAAATATTTTTTATTGAAAAAATTACATTTTGTACTTTTTTAGTATTGCTATAAAACCTACTGTACAGATTTTCGATTGATACTTTTATTCAGCCAAAATTAATTCCCGAAAATATGCCTATTTTTTTGTGTGCTACTGTGATTTTCCCCCTTAAGTAATTACAACAAAAAGAATTAATTTTTGTTGCGTTTCAACGACGCAATCTTCAAGATCATTGCGTGTCAACGAATAACGATCGGCGTTTGTTGAATACTCGTTGCTTCATAAAGCCCAGAGTCATTAGCAAACTAGCAAAAAAGTAATCAGTTCCAGCAGCTTACGGAACTTCAAACATGCGCGACGTTGAAATTTGCATTGTTGGAATGCAACGAAAATGATTTTCTCGTAATTTCCCAAATTTTCTTAGACAGATTTGAGCTACGAAAATCACGATTTTGAATAATAATGGAAATAAGAAATTGAAAAGAATTTTCCACTTTCTTATCAAGAAAGTTTTCACAATCATGCACGCAGTTGACGTTTATTCGTTTTTTTTCTGTCACGTTTCGCGTTCAGGTATTGAAAAAGTATCGTGCAGCCGTGCAGCAAGTGTCAGGCGAGCAGGCCCAATTGCAAGAGGCGCAGGTCCAGATAGCCGCACTAGAGGCGGAAAAAGCGTCTCTGAGGGATCAACTCTCGGAGCTGAGTCAACGACTCGAGTCCGTCGAGCAGTTGGGCGATCCAACGGCCAACAGTCTCGCGACCAGACGACTCGAGTTCCGCGCTAAGGAGCTCGAGAGCAAATTGGAACTCGAGCAAACGACACGGGCTCGTCTCGAGGTTCGTGCAATATTATTTCGCAATATTAATAATCCTTATACAATTAATATCAATTAATTATTCCATCATGTAAATGTTTTTTTTGTCTGTTTTGTTTTATTCGTCGTCTCATTGATTTTCCGGTCAACCAACAGACGCAAATCGCGAGGCTCAAGGAGTCCGTTGACAAGCTCCAAACCGAAACGGCCCTGCTACGAACGAAGGAACAAACGGCGCAGGACGCGGCCAGACGATTGCAGAGATCGCTGCGCGAGGCGAGAGACGAGTCGAGCGTTGTCGCAGCGCGCGAGCACGAGGCGACGCGAGCACGAAGAGACCTCGAGAAAGCCCTCGAGGCCGCCGAGGCCGAGACAAAAGTCGCACGCGACGATCTCAGGCTGGCACTTCAACGAATCGATGATCTACAGAGCGCCATACAGGGAGAACTCGATCTGGACTGCAGCGAAGAAGCAACCAGCGAAAATAGTGATAGGTGAGGGCGTCTCGTCCACTCGTTTGTGCCACGTTTATTACGCTGTTGAAGTTTACGTCGTTGGAACGCGACGAAAATTCTTCCCTCCCCTTGTTTCTTTATTTTCCTCATTAAGGGGGAATATACCTTTTTGGGAAGATTACGATATCTTTGGCGCCTAAATTTGACCATTGGATTATGAAATATGGCCGAAAAAAAAAATACGAAAAACAAGAATAACTTTTTTTCGTTTTGAACCTTAGTTTTCGATTTACAGCGCTTCGAAGAGAAAAAGTGTATTTTTCCGATTTTCTATGTAAATCGAATTTTCCACGTGTTTTACATTGTTACGTCGTACTTTGTTTGGGTTTGTTCTTGTTTATTTTCTCGACATAGCGCATTCCGAAGAAAGCTACATTAACGCAAACCACCTAAATCGCTTAATAACGAATAATTCCTAAAATGTCCTGTATCTTCTAAAGGAAACCAAAATCGCGATTTTTTTATTCTCAAAAAAGTGTTTCTTTTGCGCCAAATACGAATAATCCACGATCAAATTAAGGGGCCAGAGATATCGTAATCGTGCCCTCCAGACCCACCCAACGATTCCACACACACACACACACACATCGAAGGTGCTCCAAACTCACTTAAGGAGTAAGGCCACTGTAACGGCCCAACAAAAAAGGTTTTTTCACTAATTTTTTGCTCCCGAAATTGAAGGTATTTGAAAAAAAACTTTTAATGGTGTTATCGGGCATACATTAAACTTTATTATAAAATTTTTTTACAGTAAAAAAAAACAAAATGGCGGTTCCACAGCTATCTTCCCGGGACATGTTTTGCTTCCAGGGCTCCGCGGCACGCAGCACCACTGGTGCACTTTTGAATCTAGAACAAAAAAAAACCATTAATCTAGAGGGCTATAGCTAGAGAATGTCGATCGGATTTTAAAAAGTATCAATTTTTGTGGATTTGGCGTGCGTTTGAAAAAAAAAATTGATTTTTGACGAAAAAAACGGCAAGTTTTTTGTTAATAAAAAATCAATAAATAAAGTTCTTGAAAATTCCGATCGACATTCTCAAGATAATGTAAATGTTCACATCTGGTTAAAATTTCAAGTAAAAAAAATGAAAATTGTTCGAGTTATGCTGCGTGCCATTTTGAAAAACCATGTCTCGAGAAAAACGCGTTTAAAGTTTTGCGAATAGTTTTTTATTGGAAAAAATTAAAAAAAGAAGAAGCACAGGACCTTTTTTTTCTTATTCTAGAGGGTTTAAACTATTTTTTAAGCCAATAAAAAAAAATCGATTTTTCAAAAAATTTACAGTGGCCTTACCCCTTAACGGCGGGGTAAAGTTAATTCGGCGAAAAAAGGCATGTTTTTACGATTTTTTTTGGGGGTAACGAATAGTGTTCGTTTATTGAAAAATTTACATATAATAAAGTAACATTTGAACAACATTCTCCTAAATTTGCATTGCAAAATATTCAAAATTGAGCGAGTGAAAATTAAAGCCCGGAGGCGCCTCGAAAAAAAGTTGGTTTGCGGTGTGCGCCATAACTCGCAACAGAATCATTTGAAACAAAAAAATCAAAATGCATTTGTTAATGGAGATGTTTCTCGAGGTAATGACGGGAGGATTTTTTTTTTTCGATTTTTCGTAGCACTTGGGAGCCAAAAACCCGATTTTCGCTAAAAAAATCGGCTAATTTGTTGTTGAAAAATTAATAATTATTAAAAAAAACAAAAAAGCTCTCGGCAATACCTGGTGAATTATGTGAAGAAGTACTGTGCAAAATTTCAAAGCGATTGGTCCAGTAGATTTTGAGTTATCGTGCACACGGACTTCAAATATGACAAGTCTCAGAAAAACGGTTTGAAAAACGCAGAAGAGAAGAGAACGGCATGGAGCAATAGACGCTCAAATACTCATAACTTCGTCAATTTTACTCCGATCGAATTGAAATTTTAACACATTATTCTTGATATATTATGCATTCATTTAAAAAATGAAAAAAAAAATGAAAAAAAAATTTAAATACTTTACCCCGCCCTTAACGATTACGCATACACATGAAAAGTGCTCCACGGCCACGTGTGTGTTTGTGGTAGTAGTGGCGATTACCGTATGCATTACATGTTTGTATATACATGATTGAGCAAATTACCGATTTTCAAAATTCAATACCTCAAAAAATATTGCGTTACGCCAAAATTCCTTTTCATAGGGTCTCTTATATCGTCAAAAAGAAGGTCTGTGCCAAATTTGAAGCCAATCGGAGGTAACAGTTTTTCCGAAGTTTATCCTAATTTTTAAAGCAATTTTTTCATAGAGAAAATAAAAAATACAACAAAAAATGATGTTCAAATAAATGTACAGCCAAATTTTAACACCCTCCTCTTCAATCCTTTAAAGCCGCATTTTCGAGTTTCGTTACCCTGCGAAAAAGTCGCATTTTCTATCGAATATGGACGCTGCATGGTCAAAATTGGGAACCACAAACATAATAATGCTTCGACTTTTAACCCCCTGTTTCACCCCCTTAAACGCCGAATTTCAATTTTTGTCACTCTTGAAAAAAAGTCTTATTTTGGGCCAAATATCAATAAAATCAGGGTCAAATGAAGGGCGTCAAAGATATCGTAATCGTGCCACCTTTTTGAGGGCAAAATCAAAGGTCATTTTTGACAATTTATTTAAGAAAAACAAAACAATATTTTTTAATTCGGTTTTTTATACATGTTAGTACAAATCTTAAAGTGAAAGAATTTTTTTTTTAAATGATTTTGAAACAAAATCGTGGCGCTGTACTTGATGAAAGAAAACTCCTTTTTTTTCATAGTCCTCTACGGGCGTATTCGCACAGATCGTAATTTTCAAGCTAGAACGAAAAACGAAAAATATTTTGAGAGTAGATATGAAAAACTAGTCCATTACTAAGGGGGTTTCGAAATATTTATTAAAAAGAATGGCGTTAATATGACGAAGAAAAAATCGGTCGAATATCGATCATAAAATTTTTGAATTTCATCGTTTAAAGTTTTAAGGCCTGTAAAATCATGGAAATTTCCTGTTTACCTTTAATCGGCCCCCTTTAATCCCCCCCCCCCCCCCCCCTCATAAAAACTTTTGAATACGATTTTCCGATGGTTAAGGGACCTTTCAAGGCAATGAAAAAAATGCAAACAAAAAAATTACAAAGGTATATTCCCCCTTAAGCGAAATATTATCTTGCCAATTGGGTTGTAGATTTTTAATGAGGATCGCTGAAAAACACTGGAGTGATTTTTGTAGCACAAATCCGGCGAATAAATCTTTTGACAATGCCAAAAGAATTGAATTTTCGTTGCGTTCCAACGATCCAAACTTCAACGTCATTGTTTATTGTGATACGCAATAAAAAAACGACAAAAAAATTGCATTTTTCTCACAGTAATTATTCTGCTTCGTGTGATCGATGAAAAATGGGGTGGGGCTAAAAATGTCGAATGACCAAATATAGAACGACAAAGATTTCGAAACGACAGAATTATGAACTCTCAAAATAACGAAGGTTAAATCATTCGAAATTTTATCTTTCGACTGATAAAAAAAATAGAATGACTATAAATCGAACCATTATTTATTGGAGAGGTAATTTATTCCAAAACGAATATTCAGATTGTCTGCAATTCGGAACATAAAAATACAGAATCGAAAAATGTAGAACACCCATATCTCCGAAACAGAAAATAGCGAGTGCCTAATATGCGTAATACCGTCTATGGCGAAAAGCAATATATCGAAACGCAAAATGTCGATGGTCCGAAATGTCGAACGCCGAAAGGTCGAACGGGCAAAATGGCGAACGTGGTGGGGCCCGTCACGTGGGATGACTGTCTTACCATATTTTAGCCTACAGACCGCCAGCGCCATCTCGTAGCTTCACTCTGAGGCGCAAGTGACGTATCGCTCGATTCGCCATTCGGGCCGTTCTACATTTTGACCCTCCGCGATTTCAACCACTCGACTTTTCGGCCGTTCGCTTTAATGATTTTCTGCATTGTGAACCATCGCCATTTTTTTAATTCGGAGAATTGTCGTCTCGAATGATTTGGTGTTACGCATACAGGCCCATCGATTTTATGTTTTTCGATATTTTATTAAATCTGTTTTTTTGTTTTTCGCTACATATCAACTTCCGAGATGTTCATATTCGTAATTGTTATTTTCGACTTCACAGACTCTAGTAAGATTGATCTATCTATATTCGAACATTCGTCATTTTCGAATTCGACATTTTGGCCCATCTACATATCGATCGTTCGACATTTGTCCCCCCCCCCCCCCCCCCCCACCCGAAAAATGGCGATTGTGAAGTTTCCACGAGAAAATGGAAAAAAAAAATTAGACATCGACATCCATACTTTCGTTTAATAACCCCACGGTAGCAAATTTTGACTCCAAAAAGTGGTAATCGCCGTAAGAATGTTTCCTATGTCTGATACAAAGCGATGAGAATGAACAATAGTCGAGAAAAAAGAACTTCGAAAGGTTTCACAAGAAAAAAATACTTTTTTTCCCGTCACAATTATGTACATCGTTAATGTATTTCGTATGAGAATTAATTGTAACTTTTGATCTAGCTCGTTTGTTTATTGTTCATTTATTTCCAGTGATTGATCCATATCGCCGGAAGAACCCGGTCCGGAAGTTGAGAGCACACAGTAACGAGCGGGGGAAAGAAAAAGACGGCGCGTCGACGCGTCACGATCGAAGCTGCGCCCATGAGCGTTGAAGGAATGATTCCGCGTCGAGCATCGAGTGACGAACCAGTTTTTTACCTTCGTTTTGCTTTTCTTTTTCGCCGTCACGCGATCAAACGATCGGAATTCACGACAACGAACATTCACGATCGTGAGAGACGATCGCGCCGAGTAAAAGGATACACGTGGACTCGACGGGTGAAAAAAAAAAAAGAAAAAGAACAATTGAAACTCTCGCACGTCCAGGCGACTCGAGTTTCTCCCACTGTCGTCGTCGTTTTTTTTTATCTTGTATCTTAAACGAATCATTTTACGCTGAAAACCAACGACGGAAAACGGGACGAGAAAGAAACGAGGCATTTCGACCGGTCGGGCAATCGTGAATTGGCGCGTACGTAGCGAGCGTCGAACACGAGATACGCTGAAATCTCAGCAGCGGTGCGAACCCTTCGACGACGAAGAACAAAAAATCAAGATCGTCGAATCGAACGTGAAAATTTCCGAAAGCAAAAAAATCCCAATAGCCTACCGTGCAGTGGGAGGTGAATGCTTTTTTACCGTGCTAAAGTGTTTTTTTTTGTTCCTGCAAAGACTGCTTGATAAAAAGAAATATCGCGTTCTTTTTGTCGTTTACTGCAGAGTCGGAGGAAGAAAGAGAGAGACGCAACGTAGGAGTTGAAAATGAGGGGGGGACTACGGGAGACTGGGAAAGATGAGGTGCCTTTTTTTCTCGAAAATTACCGAGCCTAAAGTCATCAGCTCCGGGAACGATCGAGAAAAAATTATCACGAATTATTTCGCTTATATAAAAAAAAAAATCCATTGACACGAAGTATTTTTTCTTTCTTTTTCCTCGATCGATGGTCAAAGGCTCGCTCGGGCTTTTTTTTCACGCGTTTAAATCAAATTCTTAGGTGGATTTGGTGCTACAGTAGCAATCCCTTTGAACTGCTGCGTACTCTCTCTTTCTTTCTCTCTCTTTCTCTCGGTGGAACGCCGAAGATTCGCATCCGTCGAGAGTCCCAAAAGTCTTCCAGTGCAAACTCGGACAGAACGAGGAAAAAAGAAACACTCCGAACGCGTGTCTTTTTTCTTTATTTAAGCGCGCTAAGCGCATTTTCGCTGAACAAAGGAGAAAAAAACATTACCTCTCCACTATTATTCGACCTTTATAACGATATACACGATTATAGAGGTTAAGAGAAAGAAAAGGATAACATTTCGATGCTATAGATTTATAATAGAGAGCCAACAGAGACAACACGCGTACACGTACATACGACAGACAGCAAACGAAAAAAAAAAAAAAAAAAAAAACGAAAACGAAATACGAGAAAAGAATAATAATTATTGCGCATACAACCACAAGAACACGAACAAATACATGGAATAAAGACACGTCGCTTTCACACGTGTATACGACGATTATTATTGACGTTTTCCCGGTCCAGTCTCGCGGTCATCGAATACTTGTAAAAAAAAAAAAAAAACGTCGCGATTCGCCGTGAAAACTCGTCAAAAGTGTTTTGCATTTCGTGTATGGAATTTATGTAACTTATTGCTTTGTAAAATGCAGATCTTATTTAATTAATGTCGTTTCGTTATTATTGCAATTTGAGAAGAAGAAAAAACACACCTGTCCTATTCCCATGATAACTAGTACCCTCTTGTCGCGATATGGAGCGACGAATTTTATTATTTTTACTGGGACTCTTCTATCCAATGATCTCTGGACCAGATTCTTGTAATGTGGCAATGTGAGCTACCCTCTGCAAAGATGAACATCTCGATAAATTGAAATAAGATGTTTGGTACTTGAATTTTCATCGGTTCGTGAGCAACGTTTTCATCGATGGGTACCAACATGATGGGATGTTTCGAGTGTCGTTTTCGACGTTGACGGCCTTTTTTGTTACTTCATACCTGTGACGTTTGGCGGCATTTTTTTTACTCCATACCTACTCAAATATTCTATTATCGTTATTATTTTAATTTTATATATTCTATTATATTTTTTATCACTACTATTATTATTAATAATAATAATTATTATGAAATTTGATTTGAATGGTTTTATTTTTAATTTTTTCTTATTTCCCGCGATCCCTGCTGTCCTTTGCGGGTTTTTTGTATTACCCTTCGCAATTGAACCCTGGGGAAGGTTCCGACCCCCCCCCCCCCGTCGATCGAGCTGAAATTTGGCACAAACCTTCCTTTTAATATTTTAAGACAACCCTTAAAGGGATTTTTGGCGACGCCCAATTGTTTTTGGGCTTGGGTTTGTTGAGGATAGTTTCGACAAAAGGGAGAGCGCGATAATATATATATATATATATATATATATATATATATATATATATATATATATATATATATATATATATATATATATATTAGACTGATTCAAAAAAAAAATTTTTTTCTGGATTCTCGTGCTATTGTTGGGCACTGATAAAACAAAATTTCTCTAAAAAGATGGGCGCGGTCACTCAATTTTTAGAGGTGGCTATCTAGACTTTTTTGTATTTGAATTTTTTTTAACGAACGTATTGCATTTAAACATAGTCATGGCTTCGGATTACGGATAAAAATCGGAAAAGTTTTGAGTTTGTTCTTTTACAAGCATAACAGAGAAAAACTGACCATACGTCGAAGTGCACACGAAACGATGAAAGAAATTTTCGAACAATGGAAATGTGCTGAAATTCCAACGCGTCGATTGAATAACGCAATCTTGAAATCAATAAAACTCCATCTAGTCTGGAAACAACTTTTAAAAAATCGAGTTAAAAAGAATTTGCCGTCACAAATATCGAAGGAGCGTAAATTTAAGAGAGATTTGGACAAACTGTTCAACGTTGCACATTTTCTTTCTGCCCAAAATGTTAACGAACTTGAGAATGGCTGGGAAGAAATGTAAATGAGTTTGAAGATAATATAAGCGTAGCATTTTGAAAATGTAAATATACGATTTATGAATAAAAGCTTATAATTTAATTTTTCGTAAAAAGTGCGAAATGTTAATGCGGATAAATAAATCTACATGAATAACGAGAGTAGTATAGACGCCATTATTGATCTACCTGGATTTGAATTGTGAATATTGCACCCTTTTCAAATTGTTAGAGTTTATTTTTGTTACGAAACAGCTGCTGGATGTGATTTTTATCCGTAATCCGAAGCCATGACTATGCTTAAATCCAATACGTTTGTTAAAAAAAATTCAAATACAAAAAAGTCGAGATAGCCACCTCTAAAAATTGAGTGACCGCGCCCATCTTTTTAGAGAAATTTTGTTTTATCAGTGCCCAACAATAGCACGAGAATCCAGAAAATTTTTTTTTTTTTTGAATCAGTCTAATATATATATACATACATGATGTCCCATTTTAATCTTACACCTGAATTTTCTCGAAAAATATTGCTCGAACGAAATATTGTGTGGAACAAAACTTCTAGGGATTGAAGGGGGACGTTTGAAAAAAATTTATTTGAGGAGCCAAAATTCAAAATGGCGGCGTTACAAAGGCTGACATGTTTTTTTCAAACGGAAACATAACTTTTTTTATTGCCAAAAAATTTGTCAGCTGAAAACTAAAAACTTTTGTTGAAAAAATTTGTTGATAAAGTTCATAGTTTTCAAGTGAGAACATCATTTTCAATTATTTCAGATGTATCCAGGATTTGTGCGTGTGCGTGCGTGTGTGTGCGTGTGCGTGTGTGTGTGTGTGTGTGTGTGTGTGTGTGTGTGTGTGTGTGTGTTTTTCTACCCATCGTGATCAAAGTTCGTCAAGGATTTAAAGAAACACGTTTTTGGGCCTGAAAATGGCACAAACGCTATTAAAATGGAAAAAAAACTATTTTTCATCGATTTTCCTCCAAAATTTTCTCATGAAATATCGTCCAAATTTGAAAACAAAAAAAAACAAAAAAAAAAACAAAATTTTCAACAAAAAAATTTGATTCTTTTTTTGTTCAATTGGTCATACATTCGAAAATACAACATTGAGCGGCTTGCCGTGAGACATTTAGTCTAATTGTCCCTACCACCGGCATTTGCGTTAGCCGAAGCGTAGGAGGTTGCACACACACACACACGCACGCACGCACGCACGCACGCACGCACGCACGCACGCACACACACAAATCCTGGATACATCTGAAATAATTGAAAATGATGTTCTCACTTGAAAACTATGAACTTTATCAAAAAAATTTTTCAACAAAAGTTTTTAGTTTTCAGCTGACAAATTTTTTGGCAATAAAAAAAAGTTATGTTTCCGTTTGAAAAAAACATGTCAGCCTTTGTAACGCCGCCATTTTGAATTTTGGCTCCTCAAATAAATTTTTTTCAAACGTCCCCCGTCAATCCCTAAAAGTTTTGTTCCACACAATAGTTCGTCCGAGCAATATTTTTCGAGAAAATTCTGGTGTAAGATTAAAATGGGACACCCTGTATATATATATATATATATATATATATATATATATATATATATATATATATAGTCGGCGCGCGTAAAAAAAAACTTTGAAATTCAATATCGCGGAAACTATTGCGAGTCACCAAAAATCCCTTTAGGAGTTGTCTATTAAAATGTTGGACGGAGGGTTTGCGCAAAGTTTCAGCTCGATTGGCGAGGGGTCGGGAGGGGGTTCGGAACCTTATCCAATACCAATAATAATAATATATTATTATAAAATAATAGTAACAATAAATTAAATACATTGGAATAAATTAACAAATATTTTATTATTATTATCAGTGTGATATAGCCACTTCGGGAAAAAATCACATCGCCTCACAAATATTTGAGATAAAGAAATTCCAGTCACACAACTTTTCATTGCGACCAGTATTTTTTCACCATCAAATAAGCCGAAAATGAAACAAATAATACGACAATTTAAAACAGTTTCATAAGCTTTAATCATTATCTTTTTTTCAATTTTTTTTCTTCTAGAAATGTTCTTGTAATTATGAGTACGTTTTGAATACGTTTTGAAATTATTGAAGAAACGAGTGCGTTTTATACTCGTACACGAAACGAGTACGTTTTGTACTTCAATAAGAAATTATTGAAAAAACGAGTCCGTTTTAAAGTTATGAGTACATTTTGAACGAGATAGACAAAAATTCATAATTTTTTTTTGAAAAATTTGTATAATTATTCGTATCCAGGTAAATATTATTTAAGGGGAGTCGTAAAGATGATCAAGTTTGCATCGTTGGAATGCAACGAAGATTCATTCTTATTTTAACTGTTCAATTTTCTTTGTCGTTTTCGGCTGTGGAAATCACTCCAACATTTTCGCGTATTCTTTTTAGACATACAGGACTTCAGTGAGAAGAGTATGTGGCTTCCGGATGGAGGCCGTGTTGAGGATCAGCGTTGTGCCGACGTTTCGCAAACGTTACAGTCTGCATCATCAGGGCTGAGAGCTCCGATACTGAAGCTCTCGTGTCTCAGGTATTCCTTATATAGTTGCAGTCATCGTTTCGGATCGCTGCACCAGCCAATCAGATGTTTTAATTAATCAGCTGGTCAATTAAAAAAAACCGGGAGGACGGTGTGCCAAATAGGATTGACGTGATATCCTCCATCTCTGTTTAGATTGTCCGGATGTTTTCGGATTTCCAAGCCTTCTCGGTGTTTCCTGGAAAAATAGCTGTTTGACGGGGCCAGACTTTGGGCTTTGTCGAACTGGATGGCATGACCAGTCTCCATCCAATGTTCGGCCAGCGCTGATTGTGTAATATGGCCATATTTGATACACCGTTGATGTTCTTTGATCCGTGTACTGATCTTCCTCCCGGTTTCTCCTATGTACACTTTACCGCATGAGCAGGGTATCTTGTATACTCCTGGTGCACTTAATGGTGGTCTTTGGTCTTTCGCACTCGGAATCACTTGTGCTAGTTTCTTCTGAGGTTTGAAGATGACTCGCACTCGCACCATTAAGTGCACCAGGAGTATACAAGATACCCTGCTCATGCGATAAAGTGTACATAGGAGAAACCGGGAGGAAGATCAGTACACGGATCAAAGAACATCAACGGTGTATCAAATATGGCCATATTACACAATCAGCGCTGGCCGAACATTGGATGGAGACTGGTCATGCCATCCAGTTCGACAAAGCCCAAAGTCTGGCCCCGTCAAACAGCTATTTTTCCAGGAAACACCGAGAAGGCTTGGAAATCCGAAAACATCCGGACAATCTAAACAGAGATGGAGGATATCACGTCAATCCTATTTGGCACACCGTCCTCCCGGTTTTTTTAATTGACCAGCTGATCAATTAAAACATCTGATTGGCTGGTGCAGCGATCCGAAACGATGACTGCAACTATATAAGGAATACCTGAGACACGAGAGCTTCAGTATCGGAGCTCTCAGCCCTGATGATGCAGACTGTAACGTTTGCGAAACGTCGGCACAACGCTGATCCTCAACACGGCCTCCATCCGGAAGCCACATACTCTTCTCATTACATAAAGAGCCGTGAAAGCCTTAAAACTAAAATACAGGACTTCAGTTTGCAAAAAAGGCTCTCGAGAAATGAGATTAAAGTTTGCCTCGTTGGAACACAACGAAAATAATTTCTTTCTAATCTCCAATTTTCTCGGGCAGAACAAATCTACTGCGAACGTTTTTTCTAAGATCCTCATTAGAGACCTACAACATAAATTCATCGAGAATGATTTTGGATAACGATAAAAAGGAGAAAAACATTCGTTGCTTTCCAACGATGCAAATTTCAACATCTCGATTATTATAAAAATGAAAAAATGAAAAGTGAACGTAAAAAATCGTTGCATTACAACGATGCAAACTTGAACGTAATGTCATGTTAGAGAGAATAATTTTTTTCGTATATTTTCCTTTCTGGCCATGCTGATAATCTGCTATCAGTACAAAAGACGAGAAAACTCAATTATCCCAATCGTAAATCGAATTTATCAAGTGGCTGCGCGAGAACGTGCGTTTTAATCCGATTAACGAAAGTCCACGCCCCCCTTTCAGTGAAAATCCCTCATCCATATTGCATCGCTTTATCGGTGAGAATTTTCCGCGATACTCTCGCCGAGTATCGTGGGCGATAACCACAAACCGATGAACGCTAATCTCTGTAAAAAAAAAACGATCGTGCAGAGTGGATCGTACAGTGGATATGGGAGTTCGACGATAAATCAGGGCTTTTGACAATTTCCACCACTCGAGAAAATGCATATCGTCCGATAAATTTTTATCAATTGCCAACGCATTAGTCGAATGATACGTCTTTCGATGCGAAAATGGTAGATATTTTTTTTTCAGCGCCCGTCGCAGTTTGACTGTTAGACCAATAATGGAAAAACGATCGCGGTAGAAATATTTTGACGTTTAGAGTAAAATTAAGAAAGGTTTAATCCGTAGTATTTTTCAATCGAAATAACTCATCTGTTTATAATGGACGAGGTAATATTATCAATGAAACTGGAAAACCAGTCACGTTTTGTTATTTTTAATGATTCGAAGGGTGTAGTTCCCAAAAGGATATACAGCCGAATTATTTGGAATTTCGTGTACCCATCTATTTTGACTCGCTGATTACGAATGTGATAGTGTAAACACCCGCAAATTTGCTTTTCAAGATGAAGACTCACGAAAACTGATTTTTTAAAAGTTTTTCTTCTTTATTTTAATACATGTTGATCCTAGAGAAAAAAGTTTCATACAAAAGTTGTAGCCTAGGAAAAGATTGCTCTTTTGTGTTCTGTATAGTTTTTGTCGAAAACCATTCTGTTTCGAGAAAAATGGGATAATGCTCCAATATGTACTTTTTACTGAACTCCATTAGTTTCGATAATTATCTACTTACGCACTTTACCGCGAGTAGGTTGAAGTTTGGGGTGGGGGTAAAAATGTCGAATGACCAAATATAGAACGACAAAGATTTCGAAACGACAGAATTATGAACTCTCAAAATAACGAAGGTTAAATCATTCGAAATTTTATCTTTCGACTGATAAAAAAATCGAATGACTATAAATCGAACCATTATTTATTGGAGAGGTAATTTATTCGAAAACGAATATTCAGATTGTCTGCAATTCGGAACATAAAAATACAGAATCGAAAAATGTAGGACACCCATATCTCCGAAACAGAAAATAGCGAGTGCCTAATATGCGTAATACCGTCTATGGCGAAAAGCAATATATCGAAACGCAAAATGTCGATGGCCCGAAATGTCGAACGCCGAAATGTCGAACGGCCAAAATGGCGAACGTGGTGGGGCCCGTCACGTGGGATGACTGTCTTACGATGTTTTAGCCTACAGACCGCCAGCGCCATCTCGCAGCTTCACTCTGAGGCGCAAGTGACGTATTGCTCGATTCGCCATTCGGGCCGTTCTACATTTTGACCCTCCGCGATTTCAACCACTCGACTTTTCGGCCGTTCGCTTTAATGATTTTCTGCATTGTGAACCATCGTCATTTTTTTAATTCGGAGAATTGTCGTCTCGAATTATTTGGTGTTACGCATACAGGCCTATCGATTTTATGTTTTTCGATATTTTATTAAATCTGATTTTTGTTTTTCGCTATATATCAACTTCCGAGATGTTCATATTCGTAATTGTTATTTTCGACTTCACAGACTCTAGTAAGATTGATCTATCTATATTCGAACATTCGTCATTTTCGAATTCGACATTTTGGCCCATCTACATATCGATCGTTCGCCATTTGTCCCCCCACCCATTTTTCTCTTAGATCATCATTTATTACAGTAAAGTAGAAAAACTTTTAAAAAATCATTTTTTGAGTTTGCAATAAAGAGCTTAAACAATAATTGAGGGCTTTTCGGAACAAAAATTTGGCAAAAGAAATACCAGTAGTTGGAAAATATTGTTTTCCATGACGTTGAAATTTACATCGTTGGAGTACAACGATTTTTCGTTCATTCTCCATTTCTTTATTTTTATGCTCATCGTTCTCTTTTCGCAAATTGAGGTTGCAAATTTCTGATGAGAATACGCAAAAACGGTTGGGGGATTTTCGCAGCCAAAGGGATATTCGAACAATTAAAAAGAATGGATTTTCATTGCATTCCAAGGACGGAAACTTCAATCTCATTTCGCATTAAGGTATTTTATTTGCGAAGGGCCGAATTGTATGGGGGCATGAGGAGGGCCCTTTTAAATCGTTGGTGAATTACAGTGACGCTTAAGAGGTGAAGTGGGTTCGAAAGTTTCAAAAAATCCATCTTTTATATTTTATTATCTAATAGTACAATATGTCTAGAATATTCGCCCAAAGTTTTAAGTCAATTGGAGTAAAAGTCCAGGAGAGAGAGCCTTTGGAAATTCCCCCGGTTGGGAACGACCGACCGGGAGCGAAGCAGATATATCGCATTTTCCTCAAAACACTATTTTTGAAGTCGGTGGACACGATTTAAAAAAAAACGAATGCTATTTTACTATTTTACTATTTTACTATTTTAAACTAATTTACTATTACTATTTTACTATTTTAAAAACTAATGCTATATATCTTATTGGACATTTTGCACACTTCTTCGATATAGCATCGACTAGTGATTGCACGAAGCTTTTTCATCGATTAAAACTAGTTTACAAGGCTATACGTAATGCAAATTGTACGAAAAATTTAACTATGTTGCACATAATCCTGCCAAAAATTCAAATTTCAATTTTTTTATAAATCCTTCATTCAATCACGAGCTACACTTATCTACTCACAAAAAAATGTTGGTTTGTTAATTTAAGATAAAGCTATCATGAGTTACCCTGACCACCAAGAGGGCACTTCTTTTTAGGTTTCTCCGGAATCAAGTCCCACCGGCTGAATATCCCAAATTTTTGGACGACATTTTTAAAAAATATTGTTGAGATGTTGCTCTTTCAAGTGCTTAACATTTGAATAAAACAATTAATATATTATATTTTTTTTAAATAGAGAAAATATGCTTTTTTCAGGTTCGAAACCCACGCAACCCTTAATGAAAATGAATCACAATCAATGATTATAATTCAACTATAAACTGGAATAAAAAATTTCGTGCCAATTTAGTAGTTTTAGAAATTTTTACATTTTTTTTTAAGTCGCGACTACGAAAATTCCTCTGCTAGTCTCATTTAAAGAAAATGTATCATTAATATTTTCTATAAATATTCGGCACTTATTGTCGTTACGTTTTCGGTTACGGTTCTCATTGTCGTTGCGAAATCATTAAGATTGTTTACATGGGTGAGCAGTTTATATAAGGCATCTAGATTCATTGAGTGTATAAATTATTAGATAGAAATGTGGCCAGCGTGTCATCTCCATAAAGCGCCGTATAAATGAGACAATTTTTTGGGGTCATAATTTTTCGTTAAAAGTTCGGTAACATGGCTTGAAATTTTATCCGTATACTGGAACATATTTTTACTTGATTATACACGAAAATCATGATCGTGAAGTTCTCATCGTTGGAAGGCAACGTAAATGAATTATTTTTCATTGATATCGAATTTTCTTTTTGGCCGATTCAGGCTGAAAATCTTCGAAATTTTTTACGTATTTTTATTACCGATTCCACGACCTCAAGGTGCAATAAAAAGGCTTCGAATAAAAATAAAAGTGAAGAAATAACAAACAAAAAAATCGTTGCATTCCAACGATGTCAACTTCAACGTAATCGAAAATCAGTTAATTGTTAAATATTCGAGTTCATGAAAGGAATGGCTTAATCCCCCTAGTACGTTATATGTTTCGCTTAGCAAAGTGCTACATTTTTAGAATTACTCGTTTTATATACGGGGTAAACTGTAAAGTGTATTGAAATTTAATTTAACGTTTTTTTTTCAACGATGATATCTCGTATACTCCTGCTTTTTAATTAATTGACCGCATACATATTCGCACACACGTTTCATCGAAATTGCCGAGACGACTAACATAGCCACCCACACACACACACCCGCACATACTCAAATAGAAAACAGATATGCGACTCTGATAAACTCTCTGGCAATTGACTGGAATTGACATCAATCGGAAACACAGTCTCTTTTGAAGTAACTCCGTGGCCAATCGAGTGAATTGGAGACCGCAGTTCTTCGTCCCTAACGTTCAGTTCACGACGTAGCACTTAAAAATGAAAAATAAGTACTTTTAGTAAACAGAGCTCCGTGAAATTGTTACAAGTATAATATTTCGAGTGACAAAAGTGTCGTTCGATCGTATTAAAATGTGCACAACCGTGATTTTGATACGAGTAGCGATAAGTACGTGAACACGTGGTTGCGAACAATGACAATACGCCTTCATTTGACGATTGCGCTCATTGGATTATCTCAATACGAGTGAAAATCCTGTCTCGAGTCATTCCTCGCTCGTAAGTACAAATCCGATTTCCGCATCGTCATTGTCCTCATTAGGATACAACAATTCATTATTTAATTAATTTCCAAGGTTTAATTAATTTCCATTTCATTATTTAATTAATTTCCAAGGAAAATAAATTTTGAAATTGATACTTGGTATTGGTATTTGGTACTAGTATGATCGTTTGGTATTCAACAGGTACTTGAAAGTAAATTTTTAAATCCTCATGAATTGAAATGGACCGTGAATATCGAGAACGCCAAAATAAAATAATTACGCTTTAGTGTAACGAGCGGGAGGAGAACATTTAAACGCTTTAACGGCGGGATAAAGTTAATTCGGCGAAAAAAAGGCATGTTTTTAAGATTTTTTTTTTGGCGTAACGAATAGTTTTCGTTTATTGAAAAATTTACATATAATAAAGTAACATTTGAACAACATTCTCCTAAATTTGCATTGCAAAATATTCAAAATGGAGCGAGTGAAAATTAAACCCCGGAGGCATCTCGTAAAAAAGTTGGTTTGCGGTGTGCACCATAACTCGCAACAGAATCATTTGAAACAAAAAAATCAAAATGCATTTGTTAAAGGAGATGTTTCTCGAGATAATGACGGGAGGATTTTTTTTTCGATTTTTCGATTTTTCGTAGCACTTGGGAGCCAAAAACCCGATTTTCGCTAAAAAAATCGGCTAATTTGTTGTTGAAAAATTAGTAATTATTAAAAAAAACAAAAAAGCTCTCGACAATACCTGGTGAATTATGTGAAGAAGTACTGTGCAAAATTTCAAAGCGATTGGTCCAGTAGATTTTGAGTTATCGTGCACACGGACTTCAAATATGACAAGTCTCAGAAAAACGGTTTGAAAAACGCAGAAGAGAAGAGAACGGCATGGAGCAATAGACGCTCAAATACTCATAACTTCGTCAATTTTACTCCGATCGACTTGAAATTTTAAGACAATATTCTTGATATATTATGCATTCATTTAAAAAATTAAACAAAAATGAAAAAAAAATTAAATACTTTACCCCGCCCTTAATACATATATGAAATGGAGATATAAATCCAACAAGGACAGAGTAACGTTTTTCACAATGTTGAAGTTTGCATCGTTGGGATGCAACGAAAATTCTTGACAAAAATGTTATTGCCTCATTTTCATTCTCATCCGATCATTTTTCTTACATATTTACGCTGAAGATTTGTAAAAAGGATCCTGAAAAAAGTTTAAGTGTTTTTGGAGGCCTGAATTTACCAGAAAAAGTGGGTAGGGAACTTTCGTTGCGTTCCAACGATGTAAACTTCGATATCACTTGTCGTTTTTCTGCATTTTTTACGTCAAGTTTTCAAGTTTTGACAACTGACTCGAGGAACGAGGTTGAAGTTCGCATCATTGCGGTGCAACGAAAGTAAATATTTTTTATTTCCCATATTTCCTTTGGACGATTTGAGCTACGAAAATCACGGAACTATTTTTTGCCATTTTCATTAAGAGATGTAAAACTTAAACCTGCAAAATATAATTACAAATAATGATGAGAAAAAAAAACTTTCTGTTGCATTCCAACGATGCAAACGTCAACTCGGGGCCGGGTTGAAATTCCGAACTTTGAATGATCAGAACGCTTAAAACTCCGAAAGAATTTTACACGAAAGACCAAAACTCCGAAAATCTGAACACCGTCAAAATAAATCGGCTATGAAAGTTTTAAAAGTTTCGAAGTGTTCAATAAATCGACGAATTATTTCTAGTTTTGTTTCATTAAGAAGTGATTTTGCATCAATTTTGAAATTTGTCTAGACAATGTCACACGTTCTCCATCATTTACAGTAAACTGTGTAGACTTTCGCTGACATGATCTTGACATGGGAACCGGGTTGAAATTCCGAACTTTGAATGCGCCGACGGTTTAAAATTCATAATTTTAATGTTCCGAAATGACAAGGTTCGTCAAGATCATTCCAGCGAAAGTCTACACAGTTCACTGTAAATGACGTAGAACGTATAACATTGTGTAGACAAATCTCAAAATTGACGTGAAATTACTTCTCGATAAATAAAAATTCTTCAAATAATTTGTCGACTCATTCAAAATTTTGAAACTTTCGAAACTTCCGAAGCCGAATTATTTTGACCGTGTTCAGATTTTCGGAGTTTTGGTCTTTCGTGTAATATTCTTTCGGAGTATTGATCTGTCGGGGTAGTACTCTTTCGGAGTTTCAAGCGTTCTGATCATTCAAAGTTCGGAATTTCAACCCGGGCCCGTCAACCCCACATCGAGGAATCTTACGGACACGATAAAATGCACGCAAACGAATGGTTCACGGAGAAAAATACGGCCTCAAATTCTAACACTGGTTGCCAGAATTCTAATATTCAGTGCTAGAAAAGTATAGCAGTTTACTGCCAGTTCGGAATTCTAAGACTTGTTATAGAATTGTAAAAATAATTCTCACACCGTGTAGTAAAAATGATGCGTGCATATTACATTTGAAACTATATTACATGAAACATACGCTGTATTTTCATACGGATTTTACTATACGCATAGCATAAATCTTCGGCGTATAGCGAAAAATATTACGAAGTTATTAGTTAAATGTGACTCTTTGTACCGTACTTTTAGTAAAATACTGGAAACTAATTGTTCCAATCACGTGGGTAAAATATTTTTTGAATAATACAAAAAATCACAATATGCCGAATAAAATGTATTATTTGTATCAGTTTACGTGCCATATCGTAGGTTAAAATTTTAATTTATTCATTATTACTATACCATAATTAAAATTTTTATATTCCATTCAATACTTTTTGATATTTAATGATATTTTTTTTTACAAGCATAGTATTAATTTTAAACTTCGAAGCCCTTGTTTTCTCCGTGTGTTGAAGTTTGCGTCGTTGGAATGCAACGATATACTCCTTTATTTTTGCATTCCTACTTTTTTATTACTATCCAAACTCTTATTTTGCAGTTTTGAGTTACTGATCCCTAATAATTTTTACAAACACTTCCTTGATATTCGTAGCCTAAATGTGCCAATAAAATTAGGCAATACGGAAAAAAAATAATATTTCATTGCACCCCAACGATGCAAACTTCAATACCATGCAAACGAAGCGTAACATCGAGCAAAGACATTGAATATGAAATAAACGATCGACTCGAATGTAAACGTAATTTACATATTATATAGGGGAACTCGGGGCAAGGCGAATACGCGGGATAAGATCAATCATAAGCCTAGCTACTAAACAGTGTGTGTGTTTCAGTCTCGGAAAACGCGACAAAATCGAAAAATATCGATATAGTTTTGTTTCTCAGGAAAATGACCCTACAATATTGTAGGCATGACTTTGCCGCATACTATGCCGAAAGGCCAGAACGGTAAATCTCTATATCTGCTCTCGAGCATAAGCCCAAGTTAAGGGGAGGGTAGGGGTTTGACCGTGAAAAAAAAAAACACTTTTTTGCGAATTTTTTCCATCTATATGGATAGAGTAAATTTATTGAAACCTTTTGTACATTGTTAAGTGTCATTTCAAGAAAATTCCGTGAAATTTGTACGTGAAAATAACCACAAACAAGCCGGTGACAAAGCTTTTCCAAGAACGCCTTTGGAAAAACACGATTTGCGGTGTTCACTGTATCTCAGCTAGAAATTATCTGAAATCAAGTACCATTGAAATTTAGTCAAAGTATCATCAACCCCTCTTCCCAACGGTCTTTGATAATTTTTTTTCATTTCTAAATTTTTGGTGGTCATGTAAAGTGAAAAGTGCTATTTTTCACGAAAAATTCCGCCATTTTGGGGGTGGAAAACCCCCTCAATGTAAAAAAAATCTCAAACTAACCGTTGGGGGGAGGTATTTCATATGTAGAAAGTGTGTACCAAGTTTGAAATAAATCGGTCATGTAGTTTTCAATTGGCAGTGAACGCGGACTTTGAAAAAGTGGTTTCAAGAAAAAACGCAGCACCGGCTTGTTTGTGGATATTTTCGCGTACAAATTTCACGGAATGTTCTTGAAATGACACTTAAAAATGTACAAAGGCTTTCAATAAATTTACTCTATCCATATAGATGAAAAAAATCGGAAAAAAGTGTTTTTTTTTACGCTGAAACCCCTACCCAACCCCTTAACGCTTTCGGAACGATGCGCATCAGACTCAGTCGCTCCGAAATATTTGTAATTATTTAAAAGTGAATAGTTAATGCTTGGTGTGTTCGATTTGAATACTGCTTGATGGAGAGTATTCTTTAAGGTATGTAGAATTCGAATATAAATTGCTCTTTTATTGATTTTTGTTTAATTCCCACTAAAAATAATGTAAAATATCAAGTCATCAAAAAATTAAATTTTCAATCGAGCGGTTCGCAATATCGAGCCACCTTCTTTTACAAACTTCACCACTTTGGTTTAAAATGTCATAAATACTTTAAACTGTTTTGCATCGAATACTCCAAGAAACAGCTGTTTAGCAATGCTTATCTTTTTTATAAACAACTTTATTTCGAGCGATGCGCCCGAGCACACGTCAGCGCGCAGCCGGGCAGTTGAAACCCGACCTTTATCGCGTGATTATCTGCATTCTTAATAAAGGGACTCAGTTTTGTGTTTTGTATTATACCTTTCTACAACCGGAGTATATGCCGGCTCTTCATGGATTGTACTTCGGAAATCAGTACTTATAGCCTGACTTTAATTTTATTAGGTGTACAAATAAGTTTTAGGACAGTTTTCAAAAAATTCAAGATTTATTAAAAAAGAAGTAAAACACAGTTATTCATCGAAGCAATCTCCATCGCACTGAATGACCTTCAGCCATCTCTCAGGTAACTCGCGGATGCCTTTCGCAAAGAAACTTTCGTCTTGCGAGGTGAGAAATTTAGCGACCCATTTTTCCACTTCTTCAAATGTTTTGAATCGCACGTCAGACAAATCGTTCTGCTTTTTCCGGAATAAATGATAATCGGATGGGGCTAAGTCTGGTGAATACGCCGGGTGTGGTACAGGTTCCCATCCAAGCGCTAGTAACGTATCCTTGACCGGTTTACCCACATGAGGCCGCGCGTTGTCATGGAGCAGTTTTACTGGACGTTTTCCTTTACCAGAAAATGGACGTTTCTTCTCAATTTCTTGATTCACTTGCATCAATTGATGACAATAGCGATCGGTAGTAACTGTTTGACCAGGTTTGAGAAGTTCATAATACAGTATGCTTTTCATATCCCACCATATGCACAGCATGACTTTGTTACAATGAACATTGCGCTTTGGTGTGGATGTTGTCGGCTCGCCGGGGTCAACCCAATGATATTTGCGTTTCGGATTATCAAAATAAATCCGCTTTTCACCGCCGGTCACAATTTTCCACAAGAAAGACTTTCTATGTTGCTTGTTGTAAAGACTCACACAAATGTTAAGACGGCTGTTTTTATTTTCTTGAGTCAGAAAGTGTGGTACCCACTTTGTTCCTTTTCGAATCTTACCCATTGCTTTTAAACGATAAGAAACAGTTTGTTGAGTTACTCCAAGCTGTTCCGAAAATTGTTTCTCCGTCTGACAAGAGTTTTCATCCAGCAACGCTTGCAGTTCCTGATCGTCCACCTTTACAGGAGGCCCCGTGCGTTCACGGTCACTAACGTCGAAATCACCTTCTTTGAATCGCTTATATCAATACTCACATGTCCTTTTAGATACAATGTTGTCTCCAAGAACAGAACATATCGATTCACACGCTTTCCTAACACTTTTTCCTTGATGAAATTCATAGCGAATGCAGTGTCTAATAAATAGCTTATCGGTCTGCATGTTTAATTTACAGAATTTATAGGTTATGTTTATGACTCCTTTACGTTTTGATACTACACATCAAGCGCCATCTATGATAAGTGAGCGGGACCTTTGAATTAATTTAGAATAGCTGTTATGATACAAAATCGAAGTGTCCTAAAACTTATTTGTACACCTCATATCCTATTATAGTATCATTTTGTTTTACACTATTTCAAAAAATTAAAGGAACAGAAAATTTCTTCAATTTTTTAAGGCCTTACCCCCCCCCCCCCCCCCTCCTTGTAGCGCAAAAAAGGCCTTTTTCATGAATTTTTCAAAAGAAATCTACAAAACTTTTTTAATCGATCAATATACCATCTTAAAGAACACATCTTGAAGAACTTTCAGTAATTTTTTTATTGAAAAATATTACATTGTTTAGTGGCAAATGGCCGTCAATGAAATAATGTTTTTATATACACGGTTTGCGGTGACCAAAATTGCGGCGAAGTGGATCATCTGAAAAAAAAATGCGGATGGATTTAGTCAAATATAAGTATAAACTAGTCTTTAATCGAAGGATTTTAAAAAATATTCATTTTTCACAAAATGGCGGACAGTCAAAGTTAATGGTTCGATTTTAACGAAAAAAAACGGCCGTTTTTTGGCTATAAAACGGTCATTTTTTTTCGAAACAAAAAAAATCGAACGATTAAAGACTACATTTTTATGTATTAAATAGGCCTGCAAAATTTCAAGGAGATCGGTTTATTAGTGTTCGAGTAATCTTGGTCACCGACTTCAGAAATGCCATTTTGAGAAAAACGCGTTTAAAGATTCAATTTCCGGTCGTTTGCACAACGGATTCTCCTCTTTCAACGCTCATATCTCAGTCAATTTTGTTCGGATCGACTTGAAATTTTCAGGACATATTCTCAGATACTTATACTTCAAAAAAATGGAATAAAAAAAATCGATTTTTTCAAAATCGCAAGTGGGGGTAACCCCTTAAAACCTTTTTCGAAGTGATGTGTCCTGTGAAAGATAGTTGAATCGAGATGAAAAAAAAGCATTTCGAAGCTTAATGTTTCCAGTTTCGAGACTTGTTGGCAAAACATTTTTGTGAGCTACGGTTATCCCGCAATCATAAGAAATAGCGCGAGACAAAAAATTTCCAAATTTTTTTGTTTTCTTTTTCAAGGGTCCATGGCCTGAGGATTTTTTAAAAATTAATAGTTTCTAGCCTTAGGAAAATAACTTTGAAAAAAAGCAAAAGCTTATCACTTGATGCGTTTCAAATGTTGCTGTCCTCCGATGGTTCTCCACGCTCGAAATCTGATAACGGTAATATTAAGAACGCATCAAGTGACGGAGATTGTTCTGTTGACGAATATTCGTAATATCGCACTGAGAAAAGAAAATCGTTGAATGTGCAAAAACCATTTTGTTGTCTCGAAATTTTGTTGTTTTAACAGTTGCTCAGATGTGCTAAAGAAGCTACAGTTCACACCACTAACACTATCAGATTGACAAAACGTGTTTTATGCCAGCCAAAAATCAAGTTGAACGTATTTAAATATACATTTTGTTAAACCAACTAAATTTTGGACGGATGAACGAATTTTTTTTTTCACTGCATGCATTCTCTTGGCGTTCACGTTATACGCAATGAAATTAATGTTCTCGGCTATGATCTGATTATAATAAATTTAATTTGACTGCTTGCAACTTGACGCTTTATTCATATGGATTTTTAATCGAATGCGACTAGTTTTTTGAAACAATGTCGGCCATTTTGGGCCTCCAATTTCAAATTTCGAAATTAGGATTTCGGATTCGTTATCAGCAACCTCGAAAACCCTCATAAATGGATTTTCGGACATTTTTGATCGGTCACTTCGAGTTCCAAAATATGGATTTCGGATTCGTCATTGGTATCGTCGAAAACCTTTATACACGGATTTTGAATCAATTCTGACAAGTTTTTTGCACAAACGTCGCCCATTTTGTATCCGCGATTTTGAATTTCTGAATTTGCATTTCGGATTTGTCATCAGCAGCTTCGAAAGCCCCTATACACGGATTTTGCGTCGAATCCGACATCTCTTTGATGTTTTGTCATGATTCTCGAGACTTTGAAACACTGTGTGGCCGTGAGGTGAATGAGTGTGAAAGTATCAACTGTGACAGAATCACGCCTCTCAAAGTTTAACATCGTTTCAGTTCATTTGTTATTTGTTAATTCAATTATTAATATAATAAGAACGGTTTGTCAGAAATTTTCAAGGTTATTGCGTGATTTTTTGTTAATTCCCCCCATGGAAATTTATATACGCAAAAATATACTGCAAATTTATTTTATTAATAATTGTAATATATGTGAAATGTATGCCATATAGTGGAAATATATGTTGCATATATGTGCCAAATTCTGATTTTCGTAACGTTTTTATATATGAGATGTATATGCGTGGTATTACTGTATATCAATGTATCATATATCAATGATATATGTAGCATTTACCCTGCATATATACCACATATATTTAACATATATGTTGCATACACACTGCATACATACTACATATATACTGCATAAATGCAGTAACTGTAAGTTAAGTTTTTTTAAGTTTAAGTTTTAAGTTTTATTAAGTTTAACTGTAATAGTGTTTAACTGCATACATTTTTCATATATTTTTCTGACGAAAAAATAGATTGAAAATATATCGAAAATATACGCGTCGTATATGCCTCATATATGCATCATATATAGTGTTTATACGTAGCGTATATTTTTCTGGTCACAAAAATATATCGAAAATATATGGGTCATATGTGCGTCATATATTCGGTGCATATATACTGAACATATACGTATTATTCTATTTTTCGCCACTATATGTATATGCGACCGCTATATATATATATATATATATATATATATATATATATATATATATATATATATATATAGGTAGCATATATTTTCCGTATATATTTTACATACATAAATTTCCAGGGGGGTCGTTAACCGTCTTATGGGGCAAGATGAATACAAGCTATCGCAAAGCCACAATATTTTACAACGTAGCACTTACGACGGGTGAAATGAAACTAGTAAAGCAATTGGTTCCTGTTCAACCGGTGTTTCTACCAGGGGAAGAAAAAGAACTTACAAATGATTAAAATGATATGGAAGCAAGATTATTTGGACTAATCCCAGAGAACTTGGACGAATGGCTTATCAAATTGCTGGTAGTGAAAACGCCTTCCATATGCGGAAGATGCCAATAATTCGTGTCCCATCATCCCGTGCAGAAATTTTGGCAGGGATACAGGTGGATTCTGACTTGTATCTCGGGCTCCCAGTCGGGATCTAGTCCGATATCGGATCAGATTCGAAGACTAAATGTAAGATCCGTAAACTGGATTCCATTAGGGATTTAAAACCGGATCCTTTAATGACTCTAAGTAGATTCCCCATGGAATCATTGAGGAATCTGGGAAGGATCACGGGTGAATACAGGCTGAAATAAAATGTCAAAAATGGAATTATGACATGTTAAATTTATTATAAAAATAAATAACATTTATAAAGTTTTGGTGCATTAAAGTATCAGTAAAAAAAAAATTTGTCCAAAGATTCAAATGGCAGATCGCGCTCATCGCGAGATTTTGATGTGAATTTAAAAAAATTCACATCAATCTGTGAATGCAAATGTATTGACAAGAAATTATAAATACAAAAAAATTCACAAAATTAGTTGTGAATTTTTTTCGTATTTAAGACAAATTAAAATCAAATTCAAAATGATTAGATTAAAATTTGCGCCAAAAGTGAGTTCGTACGTATTTTGAGAGAAAACATTGCCTCGAGGCAAAGAAATTTTTGCACATAACTTTTTGTGCGAACATTTCTTTGCCTCAACACAATGTTTTCTCTCAAAATACGTTTACACTTGTGGTGTAAATTTTAATATAACTGTCGTGAATTCGATTTTTATTTTCTTCAACTTGAGGAAATTCACAACTCATTTTGTGATTTTTTTCATATTTATAATGTAATATTTGAAACTTACAACTTTTTTTGCAAAAATTTCTTTGCCTCGACGAAATGTTTTCTCTCGAAATACGTAAGAACTTACGGTTGGTGTAAATTTTAATCTAATCATTGTGAATTTGATTTTAATTTGTCTTAAATACATGTTTATACCCACCGACATGTCGGTGGGTATAAACAGAGACTTATTCCCCAAAACCGGTATCCCGGTTAGAATCCAACTTGCATCAGTATCGGAATATGTACGACGACGATGGCATAATTTTGAAAATTTTGGCATCACGTGTATTTTCGGTATTACTATGTAATTCCTATCTATAGATTGGAATTTTATAGATAGGAATCTATAGACAGAAATTCCTATCTATAGATAGGAATTCCATAGTAATACAGAAAATACACGTGACGCCAAAATTTTCAAAATGATGCCATCGTCGTCGTACATATGCCGATACTGATGCAAGTTGGATTCTAACCGGGATACCGGTTTTGGGAAATCCATGACAAATCCTGATCGGGATTTGATCGGACATAGGGTATCCCGGTCAAAATTTCTGCACGGGCACGGAGTGGGATGGGAAAAAAACGGTTTAATCAAAAATATATATTGTTGGTATAAATCAGAAAGACTGATATTTTTGCTTCCAAAATTCAAAGATTAATAAATGTTGATTAGTTCTAAATAACAATTAAAGTTTACTGAATCATATATTTATTGTTTTATTTGAACATGCCCTTAGCGTTATCATCTTACCCCTACTTCCCCTAATCGTTCTTATCGCTCGTATGCCGGTTGGGCGGGCCTGTATTAAAGACGATCCGTCAATGCTCAAAATGTTGACACTGACGATAATGAAACGAGGGTAAAATACGGAAACTGTACGTCCACGAGAACATCCAGTTTAGTTCCACTACTGATCGCGAACAGTCTCGCGATCTTTCCGAAAAAAGTTATTATCTCGTCGACAGAAAACTCGAAAGCGTTAGAAAAAATAGATATATTTTGAATGTAAATATGTAAATGACAAAAAAAATCGTAATTGCGGGTAAATGATATTTTCATTCAAAAATGTTTATTGGCGGGAAAATGAGAAAGTCTTTCTGCCCATTTTATTATTTAACCCGTAGTTACTGCACAGGTGCGAATTTGCACCACCTACAATTTCTTGTTCGTGGCTCTCTATAATGTTTGTAAATGTTTGTTTTGATTTTTACGTATTTTCACCATATAAATGCAATTTTTCGCATTCGAAACCATTACCATTGGATTCCTGGATAATTTTTACCCTAAGAAACACTGATTATCAGATACTTTTGGATTATTTATACGGAAGTGACAGTACTATGAAAATGCAGAATTCCAAATCATATGGCATGTGTGTATCCTCAATTGATGTGTGGTAACTGAGGGTTAAGGCGCGATATACATTTAGACATGAAAAAATTATCATTTCTTTTAATTTCTCGCAATGTTCAACTATTTATTGTAGAATTTAAATATATTCAAGCAGTTAATTTATATAATACGGTGAAGTCTTCAATGAAAATAGAAATACCGAACATTTTTGCAATTAATTTTTAACGCTGCTTTATAAGATGTGCCCCGTGTGAAAAATATGTATGTTTCAAATGTTTCTACGATGAACATCATCCTAAAAATTGTAAAATTATTTCTGATAATGAATAAAAAGCAGCGTATATAATTATTTGCAAGAATTTTTCGGATTTTTTATCTTCATTAAAGTCTTCAACTAATTATATAAATTAACTGCATGAATATATTGAAATTCTACAATAAATAATTGAACAATGCGAGAAATAAAAAAAAACATAATTTCAAAAAAACGGAAGCAGCGGGAATTGAACCCAGTGACAGGCAATGCGCTTGACCACTGCGCTTCTCCGCTGACTTGGAAATTGTTGAACAAATATCCCTCAAGCCCTACTCGGAAATCTTTGGAGAGCGTTTTCCCCATGGAAATTTATATACGCAAAAATATCCCGTGCAGAAATTTTGACCAGGATACCCTATGTCCGATCAAATCCCGATCAGGATTTGTCATGGATTCCCCAAAACCGGTATCCCGGTTAGAATCCAACTTGCATCAGTATCGGCATATGTACGACGACGATGGCATAATTTTGAAAATTTTGGCGTCACGTGTATTTTCTGTATTACTATGGAATTCCTATCTATAGATAGGAATTTCTGTCTATAGATTCCTATCTATAAAATTCCTATCTATAGATAGGAATTACATAGTAATACCGAAAATACACGTGATGCCAAAATTTTAAAAATTATGCCATCGTCGTCGTGCATATTCCGATACTGATGCAAGTTGGATTCTAAGCGCGATACCGGTTTTGGGGAATAAGTCTCTGTTTATACCCACCGACATGTCGGTGGGTATAAACATGTATTTAAGACAAATTAAAATCAAATTCACAATGATTAGATTAAAATTTACACCAACCGTGAATTCTTACGTATTTCGAGAGAAAACATTTCGTCGAGGCAAAGAAATTTTTGCAAAAAAAGTTGTGAGTTTCAAATATTACATTATAAATATGAAAAAAATCACAAAATGAGTTGTGAATTCCCTCAAGTTGAAGAAAGTAAAAATCGAATTCACGACAGTTATATTAAAATGTACACCACAAGTGTAAACGTATTTTGAGAGAAAACATTGTGTTGAGGCAAAGAAATGTTCGCACAAAAAGTTATGTGCAAAAATTTCTTTGCCTCGAGGCAATGTTTTCTCTCAAAATACGTACGAACTCACTTTTGGCGCAAATTTTAATCTAATCATTTTGAATTTGATTTTAATTTGTCTTAAATACGAAAAAATTCACAACTCATTTTGTGAATTTTTTTGTATTTATAATTTCTCGTCAATACATTTGCATTCACAGATTTTGATGTGAATTTTTTTTAATTCACATCAAAATCTCGCGATGAGCGCGATCTGCCATTTTAATCTTTGGACAAATTTTTTTTTATTGATATTTTAATGCACCAAAACTTTATAAATGTTATTTATTTTTATAATAAATGTAACATGTCATAATTCCATTTTTGACATTTTATTTCAGCCCGTATTCACCCGTGATCCTTCCCAGATTCCTCAATGATTCCATGGGGAATCTATTTAGAGTCATTAAAGGATCCGGTTCTGGATCCCTAATGGAATCCAGTTTACGGATCTTACATTTAGTCTTCGAATCTGATCCGATATCGGACTAGATCCCAAATGGGAGCCCGAGATACAAGTCAAAATCCAGCTGTATCCCTGCCAAAATTTCTGCACGAATATTTTAGGAACGTTAAGTTGAGACCTACCTCCTTCTACCAACGCAGTTTGGGTGATATCGTTAGGCTCGAATGACGTTCTCACCTTGTCAGAATAAAATTTTGAATCATTTAGTTGTGCCTACTTATATTTATGTCAAGAGATTATTTATTATTACCGCTAATTCATATTAAGTGTTGCCGAAATACGGACAACTTCGGGGACATTGACATTGGCAGCAATGCTCTTCATTCGCTACCCAAGATCCGGAATCTTTCATCATCCCTTGATGATTAAATATTGAATATAAATGATGTACGATGGCCAAGATGGATTTTTTTTCTTCTAAATATTAACAAAGATTTAGTTTGCGTTAGTCCGTTGTTAGAAATGGTCTCTATTAGTGCTAAGTAGTCAAAAAAAGCACATTACCCGTAGGGTAAACATCTTGCCAATCTACCCGCACGTAAAATTACATCCGCTAAGCTGTTTTTTATCCTGGGTGTTTTGCGTTGAAAAAAATTTCAAAAAAATCGTAAATTCTCAGTATAGTCCAAACAATAATACATACATTTTTCAAATTCAATCTTCCATTGTGGCTAACGCTTCAACCCCCTGAAAGCGACCTTCATATACCGTTTCTTCGTTTCGGATCCGCATCGGACCATTTCTCCCGCGCGTCTCTCAACGTTTTAATCCCCTTAAGGTGAGGCTTTGCCTGCTTGCAATTAGCGTCCTCGCACTCCGAACGTCTCGGGTTTGTCTCTCGTGCCGCGATGCATTCTTCACCGTGTAATTATAATTACTAATAATAAGATTAAGGTCAATTGGACGCGTCGCAAAGTGAGCGTGTGTGTGGCGATCTCCGTCCCTCGTTCGTTTTCCGTTCGATGGGGATTAACAATGTCGAATAAATAGAGTGAATCAGCGTGCAACGAGAATCGTACGAAGATTCCTTGCGGATTGTCGACTCGTGACAACCGCTGAAAAGTGTTCGGTGCAACGAAAAATGGCGCAATGGGGCGCCCAGTTGTCGCCAGACGGCTCACCAAGTGAGCGAGGCAAAATTTGAAAAACATCAAGAGCTATGAAAGTAAGGCACAGGGACAAATTTATGTGCGATTTACTGAATTAAAGATACGTTTTTTTTTTTTTTTTTCGTAGTCTTTACGATATTTGTGTCATTTATCGAACGCAACGAAAATTCTTTTTTGATATTATTATTTCCCTATTTGATTATTTTCCAAACTTTTTTTTGCACATTTATATTCTAGATCTCTGAATAAGCGACTTAAAAAATGATCGAGCGATTTTCGATAACAGTCATTATCAATTATCATTACTATCAGTATTGTTAATTAATTGATTAATTGATTATCAGTAATAATTAATTAATTGAAAGTATCGACAACTTAATCTCTAATAATTCACAATATCAGCAATAACAATTAATAATAATAATAACAATAGCCGACAATAACAGTCATAATAATTGATAAATGAATGAATTTATTAATTAACTTATTTATTTATTCATTATTTTGACTATTAATATTAAAGATGAAGTTTACTTCGTGGGAACACAACGAAAATTCATATTTTTATTTCGATTATTTGACAAATTTTTTTTAAACATCTATATACTGAATCTCTGAATTAATAATTAACTTAAAAATAATTGGGGGATTTTCAATAATAGTAATTATTAATTAATTGAATAATTGATTAGCAACAATAATTAATTTAAAGGATTAGAAAGCTAATCAGTAATCATCATGAATATAAGCAAGTAATAACAATTAACAATGATAATTAATAATAATAATCGATAATAATAATCATCATATTTTATGACTGAATGATGAAATTCATTCATTGATTTGTTTATTTATAAATTATTATGACTATTTTTATTAAAGTTGAAGTTTGCATAGTTGGAACGCAACGAAAGTTCATTTGTGATCTTTTAATTTCCTCGTTTTGATTATCTCACCATTTTTTTTGCACATTTATATTCTAGATCTCTGAATAAGCGACTTGAAAAATGATTAAGGGATTTTCGATAAGAGTCATTATTAATTGTCATTACCATTAGTATTTTTAATTGACTGATTAATTGGTGAGTAACAATAATTAATTTATTAAAACTATCGGAAACTTAAGGCCACTCTAGAGGCCGAAAAAATAGACTTTTTAGGGATTTTTTAAAGTCAGAAAAACTACAAAATCAATCGATATTCCAAAAAAGGGTGTTTATCATACATATCAGTGACTGTATACAATAATTTTTTTGAAGCATTTAATTTCAAAATGGCGGCTGTGCAGCATTTTTGCGATGTCTCCGTTTTTCAGGCTCCTCGGCCGGACAAACAGGTCCGGTATTTTTTTAATTACAATGCGCCAGTTTATTTCTTTCAATTATATATAATAACTGCTATAGAAGTACGTAATTTTTTTTCGATGTACTGATTTTTGGCCAAATGGCGCACTTCTAAAGTGGAAAGTGAAAAATTGGCCTAAAAAATCGTCAGATAATTGTTAACAAATGGACTATGCAACATAAAAAAAAATCCTACGTACTTCCATAGACGATGTATTTTTCAAGATATATTCAACATTTCAAGTGAATCGATTGAATAAAAATGATGTCAGTTCCTAGGAACTCAAAAATGACATCATTTTTGGGTTCCTAGGAGGCCATTGAAAAATATCGATTTTTCGAAAATTCTAGAGCGGCCGAACCCCTTAAACAGTAATAATCAGCAATATCAGCAAGTAATAACAATCAATAATAATAATCGATAATTATAGTCGTACCAATTGATGAATCATTGAACAAATGAATTAATCAATTCATTTATTTATTTATCAATTATTGTGACTATTATTAAAAAGTTGAAGTTTGCCTCGTTGGAACGCAACGAAAATTCTTTTTTCATATTTTTATTTGCTCGTTTTCAATATTTTGCAAAATATTGATTCCCACATTTACATTCAAAATCTCCGAATAAGCGACTTCAAAAGTGATTGACGGATTTTCGTAACGAAGATTTGCCGAAAGAAATCGGAGCAATTGAAAAATAACGATTGACGTTGCATTCCAACGATGCAAACTTCAACATGATACCGGACGAAGTTAGGAAAAGCCGAGCGCGATCACGAGACTGGGAACTCGGTGTGTGGGAGCCTCGTGGCCACGTGTTATCTCGCCACAATAACGCCAAGATATGAACGTGTCTCGCGTGGCTAACCGTTTTGCCAGTTGCGGCGCTACTGAGATTATAAATATACAAAACGTACTAGACCGAACTGGCAGTCACGCTGACGCATTCTCAATTTTATATACAATCGAATAGAGTGGAAAAATAAACGTGAATATAGACTTTCGTCGTGGTGTTCTCACAGTCGAACGAGATCGTGCGCGAATAACGCAAGGTTTACGCGCGAATGTATTGAAAATCCGCGCGTCTCGTGTGATTCCATACTTTGCATGTATTGTACGTGGATATAGACGAAATAACGACGTAGGAGGGAAGACAGGTCATCATGGCGACAACAACAAACGCTCTGGGCGCTCTGGTGAGCGTTGAAACACATGAACAGATAAATAATATTTCCCAGGCGTGTACCACGTGACCTTAGTCAACTCGGCATGAAATAGAGACGTGAACGTAATCGTTCCGTGTAATATACGCGAGTCAGAATTTAATTAAACGCGCGGTTGCCGAGATTGCCAGTGTTGAGGTTATGGAGAAGGAAAACGCGACTTTCCCGATGCTCGGCGCATGCGCCACGACGCGCGTATCTTGTATCCGTTTCGAAATGCCTTTTTAAATATGTTAAGCGTATCTTGTATCCGTTTCGAAATGCCTTTTTAAATATGTTAAGCTTTCATTGAAACGGGCAACGATTCATGATTTTGTGCAATATGATAAGTATACTTTTCGCTCGATTGTCTGAAATTGATTATAAATGAAAATGACTAATGCGGGAGGGATAAATATTGTTGGAGAGTTCTCACGGTTTGGGTTTCGCTTCTATCGAGCCGAAATAATTTACGTGGGCTGCAGTTTGCATCGATTTTTATTTTTTCGGACTTCTTTATTTTTTTTTAGTATCGAATATCATTTAACTCATTTAATTAATTCAATTTAATCATTTAATTTGTCATTTTTTGTACTTCTTAATTTTTTATTAGTATCGAATATCATATTATGTAGATTCGCGTTGCAAATCGCTAAATGAAAAGTCTAAAAAATCATCGTGGGATTATTATAGCTCAAGTCTGTCGAAGAAAATTCGGGAAATTCAGCAAAAAAATATTTCGTTGCATTCCAACGATGCAAACTTTAATATCATCAATTTATGGTAAATTGACGTTTTAAAAATGGCCACTGTTTTATAAAAAAACTTGGAGAGATTGAATGTTGCTGGATCGTTCAATTAATTAATTATGAGTACTGAGTTAATTAATTATTAATAATAATTCATTCATTCGTCAAAGGACTTCTTAGTTAATCAGTAATAATCAGCAATACCGAAAAGTAATAACAGTTAATTAAAACAATCTATAATAACGGTTATAATAATTTATAAAGCAATAAATGAATGAATGAGATTATATATATATATATATATATATATATATATATATATAATTATTTAGAATAATTATTAATTATTATTCTTCATTAGTACTATACCTTTAATTAATTAATCCAACTACTTGATTAAATAAACCCTCTTATATTACCTAATTAATGCTAAAATGTTGTACAAAAGCCCTCACAAAGACAATTGAAGATGCCGGATATTGTTTTTCTCCGATCAACGCGTAGAATAAACTACTACGTTGTATTTGAATAAACGAATATTTTAATTCGTTGATATCCAATCGTAATAATACACCTTGGTGATTTTTTTTCCAAGCTCGAGACTACCGAGGACGAGCCAAAAGTTCATGATTTCGAAATGGAACGAAATCGCAATCGAACTCAGTGGAAGCAATGGCTCGCCTCCATATCAGGTAAATATACATAAAATAATTTATCATTGTGTTGAAATATGTATCGTTGGGAAGAAACGATTTTTTGGGCGGATCGAAGCTATGATAAACTTTTTTTGAGATCCTCATTAGAGATCTGCAACCTAAAGCTATTGAAAAATATTTTGGAAGACAATACAAGCAGAGAAAAAGAAAGTTTGCAACGACGCAAACTTCAACAGCATAAACGAAAGCTGCAAAAAAGATTTTCGATAATAATGAACACGAAGCAATGATGAACTTTCGTTGCGATGCGAACTTTAATTCATCGTTGGAAACTTCAAAGCGAAAACTTCAACGCATTGTTGGAATGCAACGAAAATACTTCATTATTTCTTTATTTTCAGTATCATCTCTTCGATTGCTTCTTTCTCTTCTTGATATTTTTTTCTTCTTTCTCTTCTTTTGTAGTTTTAGGTTATGGATCTCTATCAAGGATATTAAAAAATATTTCAGTGATATTTGTAGCCTACATGTGCCAACAAAATTGGGCAACACGAAAAAAAAATTCGTTGTATTCCAACGATACAAACTTCAATACAATGCACGAGTAGTATAAATCTTGCGCGATAATTCGTTCATTGCAAACGGCTGTACGGTTTTCATGAAATTACATTTTATATTAGCTAAAAAGCCTTTCGACAACAAAACGACTTCAATCAACCGTGTCGTCGATAAACAATAAAAATGACTCGAATCCACGTTCCCTTAAAGGCGGGGTAAAGTATTTAAATTTTTTTTTCATTTTTTAAAAAATTTTTAAATGAATGCATAATATATCAAGAATATTGTGTTAAAATTTCAAGTCGATCGGAGTAAAATTGACGAAGTTATGAGTATTTGAGCGTCTATTGCTCCATGCCGTTCTCTTCTCTTCTGCGTTTTTCAAACCGTTTTTCTGAGACTTGTCATATTTGAAGTCCGTGTGCACGATAACTCAAAATCTACTGGACCAATCGCTTTGAAATTTTGCACAGTACTTCTTCACATAATTCACCAGGTATTGTCGAGAGCTTTTTTTGTTTTTTTTAAATAATTACTAATTTTTCAACAACAAATTAGCCGATTTTTTTAGCGAAAATCGGGTTTTTGGCTCCCAAGTGCTACGAAAAATCGAAAAATCGAAAAAAAAATCCTCCCGTCATTACCTCGAGAAACATCTCCTTTAACAAATGCATTTTGATTTTTTTGTTTCAAATGATTCTGTTGCGAGTTATAGTGCACACCGCAAACCAACTTTTTTTCGAGGCGCCTCCGGGGTTTAATTTTCACTCGCTCAATTTTGAATATTTTGCAATGCAAATTTAGGAGAATGTTGTTCAAATGTTACTTTATTGTATGTAAATTTTTCAATGAACGAACACTATTCGTTACGCCAAAAAAAATCTTAAAAACATGCCTTTTTTTCGCCGAATTAACTTTACCCCGCCGTTAACGTAGTATTCTACTGTGAATACCCATTTTCAAGGTACTTCTTTAGGAACTATATTTACAGATTTACAATGAGATATAATTTAAAACTTATAAACTAAAAAATATGAAATATATTTAGAAATTATCCATGTTTGAAGTAACATGTTAATTTTTTTTCATGCATTTTACTCGAAATTGTACATGATATTTGATGTTGCGCAGATCATATCGCGAAATGTTTGTACGTCGGGCGTTGTGATTGCGGTTGTCTTTGTCACCTGAAACAAACAATTTTTTTGTCATTCGATTCTTTACGAATGTGGTTATCGTTCGACCCTCCAATAAAAAATATCAGCAAAGGTTTACGAAATGGCGGCGTTTGAAGAGAGGATATTTACTCTGATATTTACAATAAAATGTTCACTTCTCGCGGCTCGAAAAAATTGCAGTTACCTACAAAGCAATCGAAAAGATGGAGGGCCGAACGATAACAAAAAAATCAAACGGTTTTAGATTCAGTATGTTAATGACTACAGCGCATATCATACGATTTTTGGTATATGCAAAAATAACAAAATGACGGACATTTTTCGAAAAAACAAAAAAAACGTGTTTTTTCACCGTTTTCGGCAAAAAAATAGTAGATATCAACATTTAAAAAAATCCTTGATATTCGCTATAGCTATACTTGTAAAGAATATGTGGTCAAAATTTCATGAGGATCGGTTCAGTAGTTTCCAAGATTTTATCAACAATCCGCCGAAAAACATTGTTTCGAGAAAAACGCGTTTAAGGGGCCATACCAGTGTAAACGCTGAAAATTTGGATGATTTTCGGGAATTTTTTGAAAGAAAAGTACTGAATTAAATGTTTCGAAAAATTAAGAATATACCCCGTGCAGAACTTTTGGCAGGGATACAGCTGGATTCTGACTTGTATCCCGGGCTCCCAGTCGGGATCTAGTCCGATATCGGATCAGATTCGAAGACTAAATGTAAGATCCGTAAACTGGATTCCATTAGGGATCCAGAACCGGATCCTTTAATGACTCTAAATGGATTCCCCATGGAATCATTGAGGAATCTAGGAAGGATCATGGGTGAATACAGGCTGAAATAAAATGTCAAAAATGGAATTATGACATGTTAAATTTATTATAAAAATAAATAACATTTATAAAGTTTTGGTGCATTAAACTGTCGATAAAAAAAAATTTGTCCAAAGATTCAAATGGCAGATCGCGCTCATTGCGAGATTTTGATGTGAATTAAAAAAAATTCACATCAAAATCTGTGAATGCTGAGTACTGACAAGAAATTATAAATACAAAAAAATTCACAAAATTAGTTGTGAATTTTTTCGTATTTAAGACACATTAAAATCAAATTCAAAATGATTAGATTAAAATATGCGCCAAAAGTGAGTTCGTACGTATTTTGAGAGAAAACATTGCCTCGAGGCAAAGAAATTTTTGCACATAACTTTTTGTGCGAACATTTCTTTGCCTCAACAGAATGTTTTCTCTCAAAATACGTTTACACTTGTGGTGTAAATTTTAATATAACTGTCGTGAATTCGATTTTTATTTCCTTCAACTTGAGGAAATTCACAACTCATTTTGTGATTTTTTTCATATTTATAATGTAATATTTGAAACTCACAGTTTTTTTTGCAAAAATTTCTTTGCTTCGACGAAATGTTTTCTCTCGAAATACGTAAGAACTCACGGTTGGTGTAAATTTTAATCTAATCATTGTGAATTTGATTTTAATTTGTCTTAAATACATGTTTATACCCACCGACATGTCGGTGGGTATAAACAGAGACTTATTCCCCAAAACCGGTATCCCGGTTAGAATCCAACTTGCATCAGGATCGGAATATGTACGACGACGGTGGCATAATTTTGAAAATTTTGGCATCACGTGTATTTTCGGTATTACTATGTAATTCCTATCTATAGATAGGAATTTTATAGATAGGAATCTATAGACAGAAATTCCTATCTATAGATAGGAATTCCATAGTAATACAGAAAATACACGTAACGCCAAAATTTTCAAAATGATGCCATCGTCGTCGTACATATGCCGATACTGATGCAAGTTGGATTCTAACCGGGATACCGGTTTTGGGGAATCCATGACAAATCCTAATCGGGATTTGATCGGCCATAGGGTATCCCGGTCAAAATTTCTGCACGGGTATTTGGCTATATTTGACCGATATTACATAATTTTTTCATAGAAAAATATTGAGATCCAAGCATCTTATGCTCTGCCTTCGGAGGCGCCAAAAAAAAGTTCCTCCACTGCTGACATGAGTTCGGCCGATTGAGTAGCTGAAACTGAAAACGGAAAAAATGTCGTTAAACTGGAAGGTATTTCCTGTACAGTGACATAGGATTTTCGAAAAATATCAAAATCTAACAAAATGGTGTAGTTATGAAAAACGTCTGTTTTCTTGTCTATAAAATGGTCGTTTTTTTCAATGCCAAATCGTCAATTTTCATCCAATCAAAAATATCCTACGTCATTGTAGAGTAAATATATTCAAGAGTACTCAGTTCAAATTTCAAGTCAATCGAATAATTTCTCTTTGAGTTACAATGTCAACAAATTTGAAAAAAATTCATTTTATATTCTTAAAAGTAATCTTGAAAATATAAACCTTGAAAGTATAAAAATCTCATCTCGTACACGGAAAAAAAGAAATAGTACAAAATAGAGGGGCTTCACAGTTCGCATTGGACTCGAGCGTATTGCACAGCGATATTTACTGAAACACAGTGCTCAAAATACAGTGTGCTCAAAGTAAATGATTACAGTTCTTATACTGTCCTCTTTGGACTCGAATCGCTCTACTGTATCTTTTACTGGAACACACAGTCCAAAATACAGTGTAGTCAAAAGTAAATTTTGACAGTTCAACACTGTAATATAAATTTAACAAAACTGGTAATTTGACAGTTGGTTAATCTGTATTATGTACAATGAATGCACCAGTTATATCGACAGAGCTTATGCAGACACGCAACAAAAAATTATCCATAAAAGAAGTTTGAAAAAAATGTGTAGAAAATATTAAAAAATCAGTCACATACACAAGACCATACCTTTTTGTAAATAATTCTCTCTCTTTTATAATTTCTTGAATTATGTCGCAGAAATTTCAACGTTAGCATCCTATCGACCACGCACCACTAGCTGGTAATCCTTTGTGTCCTGGCCACGTGCCTCACCCCACGCGCGAGACCAATCCTAATTAGACAAGAAAGAGTACCTTAAAAAAAAATTCTCTCTTTCTTTATAATTTCTTGAATTCTGTCGTACAAATTTCGATGTCCGCATCCCATCAACCACGCACTACTAACTGGCAATCCTTTGTGTCCTGGCCTCGTGCCTCATTTGCGTACGGTATAAAAATCCGTGATCGCATTAAAATTTTACGGTTGAATATTTTTACTGAAATCACTGATGTATTCACAACATCGAACTGTAAATAAACCAGTGTGACTGTAAAAATCTCAGAGTGCACAGATAACGTGACGAACTGTCGAAAGAAGAGTAAAACTACCGTGCCACACTGTGAAATTTAATCAATCACTCTGTACTCTATACAGTGTACACTGTACCCCTTGCACTTTACGTACAGTATAAAAATCAGTGACCTCATTTACATTTTACTGTTGAATATATTTACTCAAATCACTGATTTATTCACAATACCAAACTGTAAATAAATCAGTGTAACTGTAAAAATCTCAGAGTGCACACATTACGTCACGAGCTGTCGAAAGAAGAGTAAAACTACCGTGGCACACTGAACAATTTAAGGCGTTACCCCCACTGCAAGCGCAAAAAAAAGGCCTTTTTCACGATTTTTTTTAAAGAAAACTACAAAACATTTTTAATCGATCAATATACCATCTTAAAGAACACATCTTGAAAAACTTTCAGTAATTTTTTTATTGAAAAATATTACATTGTTTAGTGGCAAATGGCCATCAATGAAATAATGTTTTTATATACACAGTTTGCGGTGACCAACATTGCGGCGAAGTGGATCATCTGAAAAAAAAAATGCGGATGGATTTAGTCAAATATAAGTATAAACTAGTCTTTAATCGAAGGATTTCAAAAAATATTCATTTTTCACAAAATGGCGGAGAGTCAAAGTTAATGGTTCGATTTTAACGAAAAAAAACGGCCGTTTTTTGGCTATAAAACGGCCATTTTTTTTTCGGAAAAAAAATCGATTAAGGACTACATTTTTATGTATTAAATAAGCCTGCAAAATTTCAAGAAGATCGGTTCATTAGTGTTCGAGTAATCTTGGTCACCGACTTCAGAAATGCCATTTTGAGAAAAACGCGTTTAAAGTTTCAATTTCCGGTCGTTTCCACAACGAATTCTTCTCTTTCAACGCTCGTATCTCAGTCAATTTTGTTCGGATCGACTTGAAATTTTCAGGACATATTCTCAGATACTTATACTTCAAAAAAATGCAATAAAAAAAATCGATTTTTTCAAAATCGCAAGTGGGGGCAACCCCTTAACGAATCACTCTGTACTCAGTACAGTGTACACTATAACCCTTGCAGCTTGCGCACAGTATAAAAATCAGTGATCTCATGTAAATTTTACACTTGAATATTTTTTACTGAAAACACTGATGTATTCACAATACCGAACTGTAAATAAGCCAGTGTAACTGTAAAAATCTCAGTGCGTACAGGAAAAATTCGTCATTTTTGTAGGACAGGATTTACATTACTCTGTTTTACTGCAAAATGAAATATGGCCCCCTGTTTTTTATGCGGTTTATACCGTGATTTTCGCTGTTTCTTTTTTCCCTGTACTCTTGAAAGTATGAACTGTCGGAAAAGGCAAAAACATCGAGTTTTTTAAGTGTCACACTGGTACAGCCCCTCTCAGTTTGTTCAAGTTACATAAATACATAAGAAAAATATTTAATATATTTCGAAAGTGTATTTATTAAATGTACCAACTTTTATATAAATATCTATAATGTAACCCTATCAAAAAAATCACGAAAATAGCCTTTTTACCGTCCAAAGTGAGTTGGAGTTTGCATTCCAACGATGCAAACTTCAACACCGTACCAACTCTGCCACGTGAAATGTTTCAGCAACCCTGTCGATGATAGCAGCAGGCACAGTCTACGGTTGGACAACGACGATACTGTCGCGGCTGAAGGAGGGCGTCGAGGTGCCCGTCAAGATAACGAGCGACGAGAGTTCGTGGATCGTTTCATTGACGGTGATAGGCTCGATGATCGGGCCGTTTTTGGGCGCGTGGCTGGCCTCCAGACACGGCCGAAAGTTCAGTCTGATGTTCAGCAGTATATTCTACATCCTCGGTTGGATAATCGTCTTTTTCGCGAGTAACGTAGCTTGGCTGTACGCCTCGAGGATAGTTTTGGGAATCGGCGTTGGTATTTCGTACACGACCAATCCGATGTACGTCTCGGAGGTGGCCGACACGAACATCCGCGGTGCTTTGGGTACCCTGATAGCGGTGAATGTATTCACGGGCTCGTTGTTGGCCTGCAGCGTGGGTCCGTGGGTCTCCTACAGGATTCTGGCGGCCGTGATGCTGTCGGTGCCGATCGTGTTCCTAGGGACGTTCGTCTGGTTCCCCGAGACTCCTTACTATCTAGCCTCCAAGGGCCTCAACGAGAGGGCCGCGAGTGCCCTGACCTTTTTCAAGGGCATCGAGGAGCCGGAAGAGGCGAAAATCGAGCTCGAAACGGTACTCAGGAACATCGATGAAAATCGCGGAGATTCGGAAGATTGGTCATCGAAACTGGGCCGTTTATTGTCGGCCAACAACAGACGAGCCTTTGTCATTGTATTCGGGCTGATCGTGGCGCAACAATTGAGCGGCAGTTTCAGTACGATGCAGTATCTGGAGACACTCTTCAGAAGTACGAACATCGCTATTGACTCGAACATCGCTACGATAATCGTTCTCGCCGTTGGCCTCGTGTCGGGCACCCTTTCGACCGGATTGGTCGAGGGGGCCGGCCGACGGCCACTTCTCATCGTCTCGACACTCGGATCGGCCGTTACTCTTGGCATTCTGGCGATCTATCTGCTGATGGAACTACGGGGAAACGATGTTTCGGCGATAAATCTTCTGCCGGTAATCGATGTCATCGTCTTCCAAATCGCTTATCAGGTCGGCCTTGGAACACTGCCGAACGCGCTGATCGGCGAACTTTTCCCGACTAGCGCGAAGCCTATCGCGGGCGCAGCCATCACCATATCCGATGGACTACTCGGCTTCGCCGTCTCCAAACTCTATCAGGTCATCGGCGATCTCGTCGGCAATCTACACATTGTGTACTTCGTCTTCTCGGGCTCGTGCCTACTCGCCTTCTTCTTCGTCGTACTATACGTGCCCGAGACCAAGGGCAAGAGCTTCGCCGACATACAAAAGGAACTCGCCAAACAAACAAGTTGTCGAAAACTACGAGGACGCAGCGACGAGGCGGCTGTCGCGTGACAATTGTGAGCATGGTAAAATAAAAGTTACGGCCAAACATTGCGAGCCTTGCTTGGGCGGGAATTTGTGAGAATCGGGTTGCATTCGTCGGGCTATCGACTCGTGGGATTTATGGGAATCGACGTCGATCGAAATTAAGGGGTCTTCTCACTTTAGACGGTAGACAAAATATTCTCGTGAATTTTTTTTGATAGGTTTATATTATAGATATCGATACACAAGTTGTTACACTTAAGGCGTCTGGTCACCTTGGCCGATCGAAAAATGGGTACAGTCCGACCTCCGAATAAGAAACCCGGCAATACGAAACTTTCCCCAGTTTCTCACTCGAGCGCTTCCCCCACTCCGACTCGAACTCCGAGCTCGAGAATTTTGTGCGCGGAACCTCTGGTTAAGGGGTTGCCCCCACTTGTAGCAGAAAGAAGGGCCCTTTTTCATGAATTTTTTAAAAGAAAACTACAAAACTTTTTTAATCGATCAATATACCATCTTAAAGAACACTTCTTGAAGGACTTTCAGTGATTTTTTTATTGAAAAATATTACGTTGTTTAGTGGCAAATGGCCGTCAATGAAATAATGTTTTTATATACACGGTTTGCGGTGACCAACTTTGGGGCGAAGTGGATCATCTGAAAAAAAATGCGGATGGATTTAGTTAAATATACGTATAAACTAGTCTTTAATCGAAGGATTTTAAAAAATATTCATTTTTCACAAAATGGCGGACACTCAAAGTTAACGGTTCGATTTTAACGAAAAAAAACGGCCGTTTTTGGCTATAAAACGGCCATTTTTTTCGAAAAAAAAAATCGAACGATTAAAGACTACATTTTTATGTATTAAATAAGCCTGCAAAATTTCAAGAGGATCGGTTCATTAGTGTTCGAGTAATCTTGGTCACCGACTTCAGAAATGCCATTTTGAGAAAAACGCGTTTAAAGTTTCAATTAGCCGGCCGTTTACACAACGGATTCTTCTCTTTCAACGCTCATATCTCAGTCAATTTTGTTCGGATCGACTTGAAATTTTCAGTACATATTCTCAGATACTTATACTTAAAAAAAAATGCAATAAAAAAAAATCGTTTTTTTCAAAATCGCAAGTGGGGGTAACCCCTTAAGAAACCAGCCTGGGAGAGATTATTCGGGCAAAATAGAACGAACGTGTAGTGTAAATTGATGTGCGCATGCGTGCGTGAGTATGTGTGTGTGTGCGTGTGTGAAGGTAACAAAAAATCTACAAGTTTATTAGAAATGGTTTGTATTGATTAAAAAGATACATATATGTGTTGACAAGATTTCATATAAAATAAAAACAAAGATAAGGGCATTTGAAGATTTTCATATGAAACAGCAAAAGTTTCCGAGACGTAAAGAAAAACGTTTTCGTCCTTGTTGCGTATTATTTTGATCCGCAACGCACTCAACTGACGGTGGAATATTTTCGAGAGACTCGAACTCTGCCATTGAAGATGAATCCTCAGAAATATTGACTTCTTCTTTTATATAAATGGGATAAAACAATATGGAAATACAGCTCTTTGTTTACATTGTCACGTTGTGGCGCTGATTCTGTAATATTTTCTTCGACTCGTATACTAGAGTCTGATCTCTTACGCTTCTTTACAATTTCCGTCATTTTATAACAGTTAATAGTAACTCAGATACAGTAGTACACAATAATATTGAATAGTACGTATATTAACGTGAAACAAAAATTCGCTAAATAAATGTCCACGCGCAGTCGAAAACGTTTTTGCATGGGCGATGTGAATACTAAGTTGCAACTCGTTCGAGCGAGTTTCTTGTTGAGAGGATCGCATGCGGAAACGAGCGAGAGAGACAGACAGAGGTAGCGAGCGCGGAGCGCGCGCCTGGTGGGGGTATGCGATATATAAGAAAAACTCTTCCCCTTGGGGGCTTTTGGTTTCTTATTCGGAGGTCAGACTGTATATGAAAAAACAAATAATAAACTGAAAGTCGGTAGCTCCATTACAACTCGGCAATGGCTTGTCTGAAGCAAGAAATCAAAGTCCATTAGATTCAGTATGACACCAGCTACAAAATGACCCTCGGATATAAAGTTTTATGAAAAAATAAAAAAATGGCAGATGAAAAACGAAAAAAGTAATTAAAAAAACGCGTTTTTTCGCAGTTTTTCGCAAAAAAAAGAGTAAAAATCAAAATTTTTAAACCATCAAGGGTCATCTTGTTGCGAATCATGTTTACAATATGTGGTTCAAATTTCAAGAGAATCGGTTTATTAGTTTTAGACGTACGATGGAGCTAGATTTTGAAAACGTTGTTTCGAGAAAAACGCGTTTGAAGTTTATACTATGAAAAACTCTTACCTAAATTCAATGGGTAATTCCTGCACCGTACAAAATCCCTTCTGATTGCTCACCATCGTTGATTTCTTCAAGACTTGCTTGCTTTCGATTTTTTGAAATTGTCAAAGTGGACCGGCCCCTTAAAAAATCCAATTTTGAGATAAACGCTGCACAGCCGCCATTTTGAAAGTAATCGCTTAAAAAAAATTATTGCATACAGTCACTGATATCTATGATAAACGCCCTTTTTTGTAATGGTGTTGAAGTTTGCACCGTTGGGATGCAACGAACATTTTTCTGGATTTTTTTATTTCTTTATTTTTACTATTTCCCGAAATCTTTTTTTTACAACTCCTGGTTATAAGTTTTAAGGATTTACAAAAATGTTTCGCCGACTTTCGTAGACTTAATGTGTTCAAAAAAAAAAAAAAAAAAAAAAAAAAAATACGGGAATGAGAAAGAAATATATTTTCGTTGCATTCCAAGGATGCAAACTTCAGTACCGTTTTTTGTAATCCCGATTTATTTTGTAGTTTTTCTGAAGTTTATACTGTGAAAAACTCTTACCTAAATTCAATCGGCAATTCCTGCACCGTACAAAATCCTTTCTGATTGCTCACCATCGTCGATTTCTTCAAGTCTTGCTTGCTTTCGATTTTGAGAAATTTTCAAAGTGGACTGGCCTCTTAAAATATTAAAAGAAAGGTTTGAGCAAAACTTCAGCTCGATCGGAGGTTGGGGGTTTTCGGAACCTTATCCCAAGTGCTAAACAGTGTTGCCAAAAACATAATTGTGGAAGTTTCGGGATAATTGACGATATGTTACCATTTGATTCAAATTTAAACAGTAAATTCTTTGTCATATACTGAATGCACGCTGCGAAGCTTAAGGGGCAATATACGTTTACAACGATGAAAATCAATTTCTTTTTCTCTCTTTAAACAATAGAACTATTGTATATGTGGAATATTTGCAAACATTACGTTACGTTGAAACGCGCCCGGTCGGTTAAATCCTCTGAATAGTTCTTCAAGGCTCTTAAGGGGGGAGATAACTCTAGGCGAGAAAAACATGGCTGATTTTCACGATTTTTTTTAAAGGAAAGATTTTCTTCGCATTTTTGAGATCTACGGTATGTTTTATCACTACTTTTGGGTATGACATGGTATTTTTTATTTATTAAGGCGTTAACCCCACTTGTAGCGCAAAAAAGGCCTTTTTCATGAATTTTTTTAAAGAAAACTACAAAACTTTTTTAATCGATCAATATACCATCTTAAAGAACACATCTTGAAGAACTTTCAGTAATTTTTTTATTGAAAAATATTACATTGTTTAGTGGCAAATGGCCGTCAGTGAAATAATGTTTTTATATACACGGTTTGCGGTGACCAACATTGCGGCGAAGTGGATCATCTGAAAAAAAATGCGGATGGATTTAGTCAAATATAAGTATAAACTAGTCTTTAATCGAAGGATTTTAAAAAATATTCATTTTTCACAAAATGGCGGACAGTCAAAGTTAATGGTTCGATTTTAACGAAAAAAACGGCCGTTTTTTGGCTATAAAACGGCCATTTTTTTCGAAAAAAAAATCGAACGATTAAAGACTACATTTTTATGTATTAAATAAGCCTGCAAAATTTCAAGAAGATCGGTTCATCAGTGTTCGAGTAATCTTGGTCACCGACTTCAGAAATGCCATTTTGAGAAAAACGCGTTTAAAGTTTCAATTTCCGGTCGTTTACACAACGGATTCTTCTCTTTCAACGCTCATATCTCAGTCAATTTTGTTCGGATCGACTTGAAATTTTCAGGACATATTCTCAGGTACTTATACTTTAAAAAAATGCAATAAAAAAAATCGATTTTTTCAAAATCGCAAGTGGGGGTAACCCCTTAAAGGAAAGATTTTCTTCGCATTTTGAGACCTACGGTATGTTTTATCACTACTTTTGGGTATGACATGGTATTTTTTATTTATTAATCTTTAAAAATGGGGGGGGTATGGCCCCCTTTTTTAAAAGGGTTGCGGCGGATGTTGTCAAACGGCATAATCGATAATCGAATTACTTGGTAACTGATTACCCAATTAATTAGTATGCGTTTTTCTCAAAACTGCATTTTCAAAATTAACGTGCAGGATTACTCAATAACTATTAAGCCGATTGAGTTGAATCTTGGTAGGAATATTGATAATATTGCTAACTTCTACTTTACGAGAATTGTTTAAAAAAAAATAAAAAAAGCTACTTTTTTACCCAAATTTTACAGAAATTTAGCGTGAAATGTTTTTTTTTTTGTAAACGCGTGACATTCTCTTAAATTTGCATTTTCTTCATTTTAATTACCGTCATATAGAAGCGATACATGTGCTAACTGAATTAGTTAAAATTTAAGTCTACGGGACGCTAGACTGCACGCCAATTCGCAACTCCCGCGGCAACCTTACGGTAACACTCTGCTACAGCTCCGCCATTTTTATGATAAATTGATTAAACAAAAATTTGTATACTTAAATATACTATTAAAGTATACCTACAGTTTGATAAATATCGAATAATTATTTCGTAGTTTAAGAAATCCCTCAAGATTGCTTAATTTTTTTCCGTCCAAAGATATATCCCGCCTTAAGGAGGTTAGAGCGATTCAATTCAGTCAAATGACGGTTTATTCATTCTGTATATGCTAATTTTTTAAAATATATAATTAAAGGGCAAAATTATGCATTTTAATATTTTTATTACGTAAAGTAGAAAAACTTTTGGGTTACTACCAACTTGAAGAAGTATAACATTATCGAGGATTATTATGAAAAAAACTACGACAACGAATGTTTTATACAATTCACAATGAAATTTTGAGTAATTTATACCTATGCCTATTCATATTTACGTCACGAGCTTATTGGCCCATGGTTTACGATGGGCAAGATGAGGATTTTTTCTCTAAATGATTATAAACGTTCAGTTTGCGTTAATCCGTTTTTGAGAATGGTTTATCTTGGTGCTAAATAACAAAACAAAAATACATAACCTTTAGTGTGAAAGTCTTGCCCATCTAATCGCACGTTAAATGACATACATTAAACTATTTTTTATCTCTGGTGTTTGGTGGTGAAAAAAGTTCAAAAAATTCGTAAAGACTCAGTATAGTCTAAACAATAAAATGTATTTTTTATTTAATTTAACCTTGGATTGTGGCTAACGCTCCAACCTCCTTAATTAAATCGACCGTCTACACCGTTTCTGTAAAATGTACAGATGAAGAAACACTTTTCAGTGGTAGTTTTACGCACGAAATAGTGTGAAAAAAAATGTTTAACCCATCGCACCCACACGTTGAGGCTATAACGCGCTGGTCATAGGGGGTCACAGTGACCCCCGCCATGTTTCAAACGACTGCCGCATTGACCGTATCGTTTCGAAAGACTCATAAAAATTCAGGATATTAGTTTGAACATTCTAGAATGTGGCATTCTCGGTATTATATTTTACTCGAATTTTAAAATGGCGGGAAAAAATCAGCCAAGGGTCAATGCATAAAAAAGCCTTTTTTTACCTAAAAAATAATAACTCTTGGAATTTTCAATTTTTCTCATAAAATTTTAGACTGATATTCTTGAGATATGATGGTTTAAGGTCAAAAATAGTTCCATAGTGGGAAATAGCTTAACGGCGGGGTAAAGTTAATTCGGCGAAAAAAAGGCATGTTTTAAAGATTTTTTTTTTTTGCGTAACGAATAGTGTTCGTTTATTGAAAAATTTACATATAATAAAGTAACATTTGAACAACATTCTCCTAAATTTGCATTGCAAAATATTCAAAATTGAGCGAGTGAAAATTAAACCCTGGAGGCGCCTCGAAAAAAAGTTGGTTTGCGGTGTGCACCATAACTCGCAACCGAATCATTTGAAACAAAAAAATCAAATTGCATTTGTTAAAGGAGATGTTTCTCGAGGTAATGACGGGAGGATTTTTTTTTCGATTTTTCGATTTTTCGTAGCACTTGGGAGCCAAAAACCCGATTTTCGCTAAAAAATATCGGCTAATTTGTTGTTGAAAAATGAGTAATTATTAAAAAAAACAAAAAAGCTCTCGGCAATACCTGATGAATTATGTGAAGAAGTACTGTGCAAAATTTCAAAGCGATTGGTCCAGTAGATTTTGAGTTATCGTGCACACGGACTTCAAATATGACAAGTCTCAGAAAAACGGTTTGAAAAACGCAGAAGAGAAGAGAATGGCATGGAGCAATAGACGCTCAAATACTCATAACTTCGTCAATTTTATTCCGATCGACTTGAAATTTTAATACAATATTCTTGATATATTATGCATTCATTTAAAAAAAAAATTTTAAATGAAATTTTTTTTTTTAATACTTTACCCCGTTCTTAAGAAAACAAAATAGTTCCGACGTCGACGCTAGTTTATACTTACAAAGGGTATACCAAAGAATCGTTAGAAGTCAGGCCAGTCGCCTTGGCCGCCAATGACTTATAATAGTAATTTTGATTTAAGGTTGCACGTGGGGTCAGCGCGGGTGGTTAACATGTTATGAAAAACTGCCAAATCACTCAGTACATTATGACAATTTCGTCTCCCTTTACACACTAAGAAAAACGATTTATTAAGGACAAAGAAGTTTGTATACCAGCGTATAAATTTTCTTATTCGTATGTCCGCCTACTACGATGGTATTAACAGCCGAGACAATTTTTTATTCAAGTTTATGTTTAAGATTTACTAAGAATGTTTCTTAACATCTAATAGGATATATAAGTTAGAAGAAATATGTGTTTTATGTCCGACAAATAGAGTTTTTCGTGATTGGGAAGTAGTATTTATTTGATTTGAAGAAATATTTATTCGAATGTTCTATTTTAAGGGAGACTTTGTCCTTGGAGTGCCATATTTCAGGTGTTTACATTTTTTTTTTTTTAAAGGAAACGAGTAAAGCTTTTTGATCGCGGTTTTTTTCTTGCTTTTATTCATGATATACAAACGTTAAAAAAAATTTTTTTTGAAAAAAAAACCAAAATGGCGTCCGTTGCAGCTCCGCGAAAATAGGTCCTCAAATCGCGGGAGGTAAACGGCTGACATCACTGCCCCCTCTTTGTTGATCTGAAACACAAGTTCAAAGCATATTATCAATCTGTGACCCTTTGGTCATGGAATGACGGATGGGTTTTTCATTTAGTAAAAATTTCGGAAAATGGCGGCAATTTAAAAAAAATCGAATTTTCGCGTGTTTTTTTCGCATAAAAAGATAAATAATAAATGCAAAAATGTATCTATCGAAAAAACGATCCGTCATTCCGCGAAGGCATATTTTCTGAGTAAGCTCTCCAAATTTCAGGTCGATATGTTAATTACAGCGGTCAGGAGAATGTCAGCCATTTTTGAAAACGTGTTTTCGAGAAAAACGCGTTTAAAGTTTTGTAATGTGTTTACACAAATGTATTTATTATTACCGCTAATCGGCAATCTCCCGCTAAATTTCAAGGACAAAGTCTCCGTTAAGGGGGGATTGTCTTTTTTCGCAAAATTTACCGCTTTTTGGGAATTTTTTTGTGAAGAAAGTATACAACGGAAAACTTATGAAACTTGGCATATAGTTTTATTGATCTGTTTACTACATAGAAAATTTTTTTTAAACAATTTCATCAAAAAATCCGCCTCCCACCCCCCTCGACGCGCGATGGTCCTTTTTTGAGCGTGTGCACGATTACAGCCTTCACGTTCATCCTGCAACAAAAACCCAAAAAGCATTTTACTTTAGACACATATAGCTATCGTTCGATGAAGGGAAAAAAAAATTGACGATTCGGTGACGTTTTGAACTTGAAGTATCGATTTTTCGAAAAAAATTGATCGATTTTTTGTTATAAATAAAAAACTATTAAACGTATTGCTTTTTTGCTTCATCAAACGATAAAAGGATGTCAGCTGAGCATTCTGTCCAAATTTGAAGGCAATCGGTTGAATAGTTTTTGAGAAATCGTGCACACCATCAAAAAAGGACCATCGCGCGTCGAGGGGGGTGGGAGGCGGATTTTTTGATGAAATTGTTTAAAAAAATTTTTGTATGTAGTAAACAGATCAATAAAACTATATGCCAAGTTTCACAAGTTTTCCGTTGTATACTTTCTTCACAAAAAAATTCCCAAAAAGCGGTAAATTTTGCGAAAAAAAAGACAATCCCCCCTTAAATATGGCTTTTAATTGATGTGAAAAATCGGCACGTCGAAAAACATATTTAGTGATGCCGAATAAATGCTGTACTTACAATCACATAAAAACTGTCTCCATACGAGTAAACATTGATTAATTTGCAATAAATTATCTTCTAATGTGCCAATTTATTAGAACATAATAAATCTTTTTTCTGAGTACATTATGACAATTGGGCATCTCCCTATGTTGAAAGATTATTCCTGAATTGTAAATTTTACAGAAAGGGTGTAGACGAGCGATTTAAAATTAAGAGCCTGCATTCAGTATATCAGAGAATTTACTGCATAAATTTGAATCAAATGGTATCATATCGTCAATTGTCCCGAAGTTCCTTGAATTCTTTCGAAAAGTCGAAACACAATTGTTCTGTACATATATGCCGAAACGATCGCCGTTTTGGAGAAAATTAAAAAGGGCCATTTTTACCGACCAAACGCACTTCACATTGCCTCCAGGATTCGCACGCTCAATATTTGCCCTACTGTCCAGAGGGTAAGACAGATCGACCAATCTGAAGATTAGTTTGGTGGGTCAATCTTTTTTTTGTACTTCCGTTGCTGAAAATGCTAAATCGTGGACGATTTTCGTGCGCTCGACAGAGTGTTCCATTTTTTTTCCACTGACAATGATGTAACTCTCGCTCTGCAATTGAATAAACACGGAATACAATTTACTACGTGTATCGAATCGTTGCGCGGTCAAGGGGGGGGGGGGGGGGGGGGAGGCAGTGAAGCACCGCGTTTTCGATGGAGGCTCAATTTGTTTTGCCTCTCGTTAATTGCGCTGGAAAATGGAACGGCGGAAGGTCGAGAAGAATGTTGGAAAAAAATCGCGGAAAAATCGCGATGGCCGATTGTCACGAATTCGATTTTGAACAAAAAATCGATGCTTTCTCAACTGTAAATCGCAACTGTTTTTAACAATGCGAGAAAAACAATATGATTCTTTAGCGCTGAAAAATAACGACGAGAAAAAAAAAAGCGCGAGTTTTGTGTGAAAACTAGTGGCCCTTCGCTATTGTAGTATTTTTTGTTACACTTCTGGCAATTTTACGATCGCGAGAAGAAATATTGTCTGGTTGAAAGAGAATGCGCGCCAGTCGTCAGTCAGCCGATATTCACCCTCGTCCGAACACTTCGGATATCGACTTTCGTGTGGAAGGAATAAAAAAAAGGAAGCCTTTTTCCATATCTGTATAGCGAGGAGAGAAAGAAACGAGGAGCGACGTGTCAAAAGAGAAAAACGAATGGTCACGGGCCACGGAGCACGATGATAAATAAAAAACGACGTTTGGAGGCGAACAAGGGCGAAGAGGAAATTCAAGAGGGTTCGTTAGGAAATTGTAAAGAAAAAAGGGAGAATTCAGGAAAAATCAGACTTGTTCGTTAGACGAGTGGGAATTAGAAAAAAAAAGGTTTCTTGAAAGTTCGTACACAGTGGTACAAAGATCGATGAATGTTCAGGCGGAGAGGAAAAATTACTTCATCTTTTTTTTTCACGCCAGTTGCAAGTTTTGGGTTATAGTTATTCGGGGCTGGGTTGAAATTCCGAACTTTAAATGCTCCGACGGTTTGAGAAGCCAGTCCACTTTGGAGCCACGAAAAAGGCTATTTTCGCGATTTTTTTTGAAGATTTTTAATAGATATGGATATGAAAGTTGTTGGGCTTGATGAATAAAGTCTTGAAATACATTTAAAAAAAATAATTCATTTTTATTCATTTTTAAATACAAAAACTATAGTTTAACGTACCGCCTCAAAAGTAAGTGGGCTAGGTCCCCCATGGAAATTTATGTATGTAAAATATATGCTACATATATATATATATATATATATATATATATATATCGATCGCATATATAGTGACGAAAAATAGAATAATACGTATATATTCAGTATATATGCACCAAATATACGACGCATACGGGGTGTCCCAAAACTCACCGATAATCTGAGACTGGATGAAAGGCCAAGTTATACCAGTTCTGGGAAAAATACAAAAACAAATCCACATCACTCAGTTCAGCGATAATAGACATTTAAAAAAAAAGTTGAAATTCGACACCCTTGGTCGCATTTTCAAGTCCTGTGATCACCAATGTCACAATTTCGCTGTGATTTTTTAAATTTCGTGATCTTCATTAACGATGCTATTAATCGCAACTACAAATTAATCCAAAAAACATTGTTAATTTAATAAAATAAGTTAAGTTTTAGTGAGTCATGGTTCACAAAAATATTGTTACTTAACTTTGACACTTCATTTTGAAAAAAAATGTACTACACTACCCTTGGCAAGTTGTTTCAAAAGATGGCGCATTTAATCAAGATTTCAAAATGGTGCAACACTTGCCACTTTTCTTGCCATTAAAAATTTTATTTCTTATTTTTTTCAAATTGAGCTCATTTTGAACAACTCAACATTAGGATTTTTTGTTACTAAAATTTGTTATTTTTTGTTTCTGGTCTGAAATAAAATTATTATTTTTAGTAAAGAGGTAATTGAGTCAGTTAATAACCAATTTTTATTGTAAAAAACATTTTTTTTTACAATAAAAATTGGTTATTAACTGAATCAATTATCTCTTTACTAAAAGTAATAGTTATTTCAAAAGATGGCGCATTTAATCAAGATTTCAAAATGGTGCAACACTTGCCACTTTTCTTGCCATTAAAAATTTTATTTCTTATTTTTTTCAAATTGAGCTCATTTTGAACAACTCAACATTAGGAATTTTTGTTACTAAAATTTGTTATTTTTTGTTTCTGGTCTGAAATAAAATTATTATTTTTAGTAAAGAGGTAATTGAGTCAGTTAATAACCAATTTTTATTGTAAAAAACATATTTTATTAAAAAACATATTGTAAAAAACTTATGTTTTTTACAATAAAAATTGGTTATTAACTGACTCAATTACCTCTTTACTAAAAATAATAATTTTATTTCAGACCAGAAACAAAAAATAACAAATTTTAGTAACAAAAATTCCTAATGTTGAGTTGTTCAAAATGAGCTCAATTTGAAAAAAATAAGACATAAAATTTTTAATGGCAAGAAAAGTGGCAAGTGTTGCACCATTTTTAAATCTTGATTAAATGCGCCATCTTTTGAAACAACTTGCCAAGGGTAGTGTAGTACATTTTTTTTTCAAAATGAAGTGTCAAAGTTAAGTAACAATATTTTTGTGAACCATGACTCACTGAAACTTAACTTATTTTATTAAATTAACAATGTTTTTTGCATTAATTTGTAGTTGCGATTAATAGCATCGTTAATGAAGATCACAAAATTAAAAAAATCACAGCGAAATTGTGACATTGGTGATCACAGGACTTGAAAATGCGACCAAGGGTGTCGAATTTCAACTTTTTTTTTTAAATGTCTATTATCGCTGAACTGAGTGATATGGATTTTTTTTTGTATTTTTCCCAGAACTGGTATAACTTGGCCTTTCATCCGGTCTCAGATTATCGTTGAGTTTTGGGACACCCTGTATATTTTCGATATATTTTCAATCTATTTTTTTGTCAGAAAAATATATCAAAAATGTATGCGTCATATATGACGCATACATTCTTGATACATATTCCTGACAAGAAATATATGCTGTGTATAAACACTATTACAGTTAAACTTAATAAAACTTAAAACTTAAACTTAAAAAAACTTAACTTACAGTTAAAGTACACTATTACATAAAAACACTATACTATACAGATATGCTACGCATATCTGTATATATGTGGCATATATTCAATAATTCACATAATTTCAAACGCGTTTGAAAAACTATACAGTAGTGTAGTACACAGACTGTAAATGATGTACAACGTCTAACATTGTCTAGACAAATTTTAAAATTGACGTAAAATCACTTTTTAATAAACAAAAAATCTTGAAATAATTCGTCGATTTGTTGAAAATTCGGAAACTTTTAAAACTTCCATGACCGAATTATTTTGACGGTGTTTAGATTTTCGGAGTTTTGGTCTTGCGTGTAAAATTCTTTCGGAGTTTTGATCTTTCGGGGTAGTATATTTTCGCAGTTTTGAGCGTTCTGATCATTCAACGTTCGAAATTTCTACCCGGCTCCAGTTTTTCCTATGGATCCACGTGAGAGGGCGCGAAAAGGTAGTCACAAGTATCCTTTTGGTCGGTCGGACGGAAACGTGTTCGGAGATCGTAAACGGCCAATTCGAGATCTCGCAAGAAGTCCATTTACACCCGTTGCACTCCGAGTTCCAACGCTGGTACCTAATAAGCGAATGAACTCGAGCGAGTGCACTTTGACCTCCGCAACTTTTCCCACGCACTCGTTTCACCCATGCATCATTTACAAGACAGCGAATACTCTAAGGGAATAAATTAATGCGCCTTGTTTTATGCGCAAGATCGGAACTGTGAGATTGTGAAATAATTAATGTAGAAAACGAGTGGGCGAAACTTTTGGATCGATTATTTCATATTTCAATTGTCCATTTTAGGTTCGAGGTGATGAAAAACGTTTTTTTTATACGTTATTTCCCACTTAATAATATTGTAAGACTCATCAGAAACACATGTATTCACGTTTTGATATTTTTTATTAATAAAAAAAGTTTATGTCCCTTCGAAATTTATTTATTAATTAAAAAAATGTATTTCCTCTCTAACTTTATTTGGTAATTTAAAACAATTGATTTACTTTTCAATTTCATTCCTTAATAATTAAAAAAAACTAATTTGCTCCTCAATTTTATTTGACAATTAAAGAAAATTAATTTCACTTTAAATGTTATTTATAAATTAAAACATATTGATTACCTCTCAATTTTATTGTTTCACTAAAAAAAATTAAATGCCTTTATAATTTAATTCATTAATTAAAAAAAAATACATTTCTTTTTTAAGTGATTTTGTTTTCACAAATTTCAATAAAATTTCATTTAAGGAGGCTGCTTAGCTATCGCGAAACAGTAAGAATTTGCTGAAATTTATTGAGGATATTTGCGAACAGGTGTTTCGACTCCGGTCAAGTACTTCGTCTGCGTGATTGTTGAGCAATTAATTATTGAAGTTAGGCTCTTATACACGGGCGACATAGCAAAAGCTTCATGAGAACTCTAATACGACTGTCGCAACATGATAAAAATAGTAAGAATTGAATGGAAATGAGCGGAAAATATTCTTCAGATTTTTATGAATAATTTCAACGAAGAGTACAGCGTTTTGTCTGTCTCGTTATCGAAATATTCGTGAAATAAAACAGGAAATTTCAGCTGATTCGCGTATAACGATAAAGCGCCCTACGACACGTGGCAACGCTGCTGTCAAGTCGGCCATTTTGAATAGGCGCGAAAATTTGAAACGCACAAACTATTGCTTCCTTGCTATAAATTTCTTACCGCAGTTTCATAAAGAGTATTTAAATATTTCGAATCATTCTATACAGAAGCTGCAATGCATGTGTTCCCCCATGGAAATTTATGTATGTAAAATATATGCAGAAAATATATGCTACATATATATATATATATATATATATATATATATCTCGGTCGCATATATAGCGACGAAAAATAGAATAATACGTATATATTCAGTATATATGCACCAAATATATGACGCATATATGACCCATATATTTTCGATATATACTTTAAAAATATATGCTACGTATAAACACTATATATGATGCATATATGAGACATATACGACGCATATATTTTCGATATATTTTCAATCTATTTTTTTGTCAGAAAAATACATCAAAAATGTATGCGTCATATATGACTCACATGTGTGTCATGTATGCGTCATATATGACGTATACATTTTTGATACATATCCCTGACAAGAAACATATGCTGTGAATAAACACTATTACAGTTAAACTTAATAAAACTTAATTTACAGTTAAAGTACACTATTACAAATAAACACTATATACACCCACATGAAAATAAAATATATTAAAAAAATATCGAAAAATATATAAAACATGTATTAAATATAATTGGTTCGAAAAGTTGGATATGCCAATTATATTTTTGGGCAAGAGTAAAACCTATACGATATACAAATATAAATCCATTTAAGATACATCTTAAATATATCAAACATACAAACTGAATGTATGTTTTATATATTTCAAATATGGTTGGTTAAGCAACTTGAGTAACAGATGACTTTGCAAATTAAAAACATCTTCAAGTCGGAATCTCGCGAAGACCTAGCCGCACTAGCCGGAATAAATGATCGGAGAAAAAAATTGAAGGTTATGTAATTCTATTCGATTATCGCTCTCTATGCGAACGCAATTAAGTAATTGATCCGATAATGTTAGTTACCCTTGTAAATTCACATATTTCTCAATAAACTAACTTTGTGTATTGTACGATATGCAGACGATACGAAAGTTAATTTAACAAGTAGACTAGTTCAGAGGGGAACGTCCCAGCTCATCACTCAGAGGTCCCGGGTTCGAAACCACCTTACGGCGTGTAAGCGTCTGATTTAATTTGAACCATTAATATATTTGAACCGCAAACACCATAATCGTAATTAATGACAAGGAAAAATATCGTAAAAGGGTGCAATCATGTAAATAACGTCATAACAAAATTTTTAAGAATATTTCAAGTATAGTTTAAATATATTTCAAGTATATCTTAAATACACGTTGAATATATTTCAATAATATTTGAAATGTAGTATGAACATATTTCAAGTATATTTTAAACGGAGTATGAACTTATATTGTGTATATTTTAGATGTAGTTTAAATACATTTAAAGTATATGTCAAATATAAGTCGAATACAGTTAAAATACATTTGTAGTATATTTTGAGGGTAATTTGAGTACATTGTAAGTATATTTTCAATATAGTTTGAATATACGTACCCGCCTATCCAACATATATATTTTTATATACATTCTGAAGATCTATTTTGGCCGAAAACTTTGATATCGCGAATATATTTTTAATGCATTTCCCGTATATATTGCATATATCTAATCTATATCTAAGATGGATAATATGTATCTGAAATATATTTTACATCCATTTTTAATATGTCGAAAAATATATTTTTACATATATTTTATTTCCGTGTGGGCAGATATGCTACTATCTGTATATATGTGGCATATATGTATCATTTATGCAGTATATATGAGCTATGCATGCAGTGTGTATGCAACATATATGCTAAATACGAGGGTGGGGTGAAAAGTTTCCAGGCTGACCAAGAAAAACGATGTTTAACATTTTTTTTTGCTTTATTTTTCAACATAATCTCCATCAACACTGATCCATTTCTCATAACGGTATTCTAATTTAGTTATACCAGTTTCAAACGTAGATTCGTCAAGCTCCTCAAAATACTGATTTACAGCTTCGATAACTTCTTCGTTGCTCTTAAATCCTTTTCAGAAGTGTAGTGGTGGACCCATGTCTCATCAACAGTCATGAATCGACGCAAAAATTCGTTTGGATTACGCTTATACAGCGCCAAATTGTCGGTTTTTCGAAGCAGTTTTTGGTCGAGCGTTAGCAAACGCGGCACCCACCTTGCACACAGCTTTTCCATGTTCAAGTGGTTGTGCAAAATATTTCGCACATGTTCAGCTGACATCCTACAGGTCTCAGCTATCTCATGCACTTTCAACCTGCGGTCTTCCAACACTATTTTATGGATTTTTTCAATCATCTCTGAAGTTGTGACTTCAACGGGCCGTCCTGAGCGAGGCTCGTCAGAGGTGCTCACACGACCCATTCTAAATTCAGAAACCCACTGCTTAATAGTTGAATATGATGGGGAGGAGTCTCCTAGTGTTGAATCCATCTTTTCTTTTATTTGTTTTGGTGTAAAACTTTTCAAATGGAAGTATTTGATGACAGCACGTTTTTCCAATTTTTCCATTTTTACGTAAACAACGGAAGCATCTCGCGTAATGTGCTCTCAAACGCAAACTAACGTAGCGATTGGGCTGAAACTGTACATACAAGCTCGGTAGGAATGGTACTGTAGGACGCAGCTCCAAAACTAGACCTAGTGGCACCATCTCTTGGTCAGGCCGGAAACTTTTCACCCCACCCTCGTATATGTGGTATATATGCAGGGTAAATGCTACATATATCATTGATATATGGTACAGTGATATACAGTAATACCACGCATATACATCTCATATATAAAAACGTTACGAAAATTAGAATTTGGCACATATATGCAACATATATTTTCAATATATGGCATACATTTTGCATATAATACAATTATCAATCAAATAAATTTGCCGTATATTTTTGCGTATATAAATTTCAATGGGGGTTTCGACATAACCTTCAAATCAATTGCGCGTCGTCCCTCGAATGCGCATTCATTTTCCGGCTCAACTACTATTTTCCGCCGCTTTCCATGTTGTACTTGCTCCAACCCTCGATTGTACTATTTTTCGGTCTCCATTTTTCCCTTCCATCTTTTCATTTTCGCCGAACAAAAAAACGAAATTTGCGAAGGATGTTTGACAGCTACGCGCTCACGATGTGGCGTTCCTATCTGAGCTCAATGATACCAGTTACCGAAAACAAGTTAAATAAATTAAATAAACAAAAAAGTTTAATAACATTTCTAAACAGTCAGTTATATGCATTCCAGATATTTATTAGCTGAAATGTATTTTTATTTTACGTAACCGAAAATTTAATTATTTGAGGTTGGCAACCGTTACATGCGCTCGTGTTTAAGCAAGTCCCCCTCTTGCCGCTTACCCCGCAGCCTTCTTAATTTTCAGTATCAATTCTATTTCCTGTTAAACGCATTTTCTCATTTTCTTCACTGTCCACACATTTTTTTCCCCTCATTCATGTTTCAAATCTCTAAAAAAGTCCTCAAAAACGTTTAAGCGATTTTCGTGACCGAAATGTGCGAAAAAAATTGTGGGAAATTATATAAAAATAATAATTGCACGTTAACGATGCAAACTTTTATTGCTTGTTCAATGTTTGAACATTCCATGGTATATCCCGGAACTCTGAAAGCACATCGTTCGCTGCTTCGTTCAGAAGCTTGAACAACGATTCCGTTCCATTGTTTAATCTCCGGAGACCCAAAATTCTCCAGACATTCCGACCGCTTTACCGAAACTGTACGCTCACACGAGGATCGACATATCCTCCTCCAGCATCCGGCACTTACGTTGGAACTATGCGACCTCCGTGTTGCAGCTGGTATCTTTGGTAAAGGCATCGCGGCCATTAAATTTTATATCGACTCGCCATAACGTTCATAAACATCGGTTGTATGGTTGAGCGACCAACGCAAGGCCTTCTTATCGACAGATACGAACTTTACGTTCAAACGCATTCGATCGCCTAAATCCCCCGAATTTTTCTCCAAGCCTCTTAAGGGGGGAGATACCTCTAGGCGGGGAAAAAAATGGCTGATTTTCATGACTTTTTTGAAAGAATTAGACGGTCCAAAAAAACGTTTTTTCGGGATTTTTTTAGAAGGGAAAAAAACAAGTGAGCCCCGTAAACATTGAGGTATCTTTTCGTGTATATTTGAAATGTATAAAAAAAAATGTTCAACATGAAAAAATGAATGACTCCAGATTTATCAGCCTATTCCATGTGAGTCTTGCCACTTGCAGCTCAACATTTCCCAATTGGCGGGAAAGACGTAGTTCGTAATTCTTGACTGAAACAAAAAAAAACCAATAAAATTTTCAGTTTTATATTTTTCTTCTGGGTGAATTAAGAAAAAGCTGAAAAAATCGTGAATCTATAACTTTTCTCAGGTTTCTCAAAAAAATCATTACGTTTTGCAATAAGAAAAAAACAATTTTTTTTTTAATTTTCAAAAAATGTAGGGTCATGTTTTAGACAATGAGGTTCGACAGATTCATACCAAATGTCATTAGAGTCAGTCAATTACTTTTCAAGCTATACGTCACGCTAGTTTTGAAAATGCAGTTCAGAAGATCGTGCTATACCTCCGCCATTTTTGGAGACTAATAAAAAAACTACTATGTAACAGCCAAAAGCAATAATAAAACCCCAAGTCTTCAAAATGGTGGAGAAATCTTTCCTTTAAAAACATGCTAGTAGACAGAACAATAAAACCATCTCACCCGTCGTTTCACAAGGAAAATTTGAAACTCATCAGTAACACAATGACAAAAAATTGCTACCCAATCTCTTTCACAGAACAAATAATAAAACATCGGCTCTCCATAATCAACAACAAAAAAACCAATAACAACAATTTTGATTATTCCAAAATAATAAACCTTCCCTACACAAAAAACATACACCATCAACTAATTCGTCTCTTCCAATAATACAACGTAACATTGGTCACAAACAACCAACACAACATTTCATCAATCATTGGCTCCATCAAAGACAAAATAACCAACAACCGAAAATCCAACATAGTTTACCAAATTGACTGTAAAGACTGCAACGCCACATACATTGGCCAAACCAAATGATACCTCGAAACTAGAGTAAAAGAACACAAAAATAGCCTAAAACACACCACCACAATACACACTGCACAACATGCAATAGAACAAAAACACGATTTTCAATTTGACAACGTAAAAATTCTAAGCAATGAGAGCTGGCTCAAAAAAAGACTAATCTTAGAAATGATTTAAATTAAGGCACACTCCAACGCTATACATTTTAGAACTGACATCCAAAAACTAAGCTCAATTCACAACTCTATAATATAATTATTAAAAACATTTTACATTATTCACCTCACATAACAATTTTAAATTATTGACACTATAAACCAATGAATACACTGACACGATAAACTCATTTTTAATGACATTATCACTAATCTTAACGGCGGGGTAAAGTTAATTCGGCGAAAAAAAGGCATGTTTTTAAGATTTTTTTTGGCGTAACGAATAGTGTTCGTTTATTGAAAAATTTACATATAATAAAGTAACATTTGAACAACATTCTCCTAAATTTGCATTGCAAAATATTCAAAATTGAGCGAGTGAAAATTAAACTCCGGAGGCGCCTCGAAAAAAAGTTGGTTTGCGGTGTGCACCATAACTCGCAACAGAATCATCTGAAACAAAAAAATCAAAATGCATTTGTTAAAGGAGATGTTTCTCGAGGTAATGACGGGAGGATTTTTTTTCTTCGATTTTTCGTAGCACTTGGGAGCCAAAAACCCGATTTTCGATAAAAAAAATCGGCTAATTTGTTGTTGAAAAATTAGTAATTATTTAAAAAAACAAAAAAGCTCTCGGCAATACCTGATGAATTATGTGAAGAAGTACTGTGCAAAATTTCAAAGCGATTGGTCCAGTAGATTTTGAGTTATCGTGCACACGGACTTCAAATATGACAAGTCTCAGAAAAACGGTTTGAAAAACGCAGAAGAGAAGAGAATGGCATGGAGCAATAGACGCTCAAATACTCATAACTTCGTCAATTTTATTCCGATCGACTTGAAATTTTAATACAATATTCTTGATATATTATGCATTCATTTAAAAAATTAAACAAAAATGAAACAAAAAAAATTTAATACTTTACCCTGCCCTTAAATATTCCTAACCTGACACATCTATTTTATTTTCCTTGACACGTCACTGCCTAAATGATCTTTCCCCCCCGATTCACCGTACAGAGACTCGAATAAGCTTCAAAAAATGACACACCTCTCAGTTTCTCTCGAACCCTCGTTGACCACAAAACTCAACATGTAGGGGAAAAAATATTGTAAATTTCGAGTTTTTGCTCCTTTAGAAAGGAAAACAAATTCTTAAAAACTAATCTCAATAGGTAATTATCATAGTCCTGGGATTGTAAAATATTTTCACTTACAAAACACAAAACTCTTTGATAATTAATTATCCATTACAGACAAGGAAAAAAATCGCCGATAAACGAGAATACCTTATCGATTGAGTACTTTCTCACCAAACATTACTTACATCCAGAAATAATGTTCTACAAAATAACCTTCCTAATATCTGCAAAAACTCAAAATATCAACAATATCGAGATTAGTTATATCACACATTTCATCTCTTTATTACTTCATAATAGAATAACCCTCTCCCTCACAATTCGCACATCTAAAACACTAATACATAAAAAAAATAACTCAACAAACGAAAAAAATGTCATACTATATTAACGTAATTATAACCAAAACATAACTAACAGAATTATTATACAAAACGACATGAAACTTGTATAACGAAACCATGACCAAAAACGCTCATATATATAATTTTGTCAAACATTATTGTAAAAAAATGTGCATCACAATGTATACAGAATAAAATAACTTCTGAAGAGGACCCGAACCGAGGGCTGAAACGTAAAAGGAAAACGTCCTCTAGTTCCATTGCTGACTTTGGAATAACCTTCATTGGCCGGATCGAAGCCGAATCCACACGATCAACTTGTCATCCACACGGCCGCACACATCTCTGACTCATTTCCTTTAAAAAAAAGGATCGAAAACTTAAAAAAAATAAAATCCTTAATAATAATACCCTAAGTGTCAAAAATGGTGAAGAAATCTTTCCTTAAAAAGAAAAGTAAAAAAATCATCAAATTTTTTCCTCGCTTAAAAGTATCTCCCCCCCTAAATGTTTCTTCAAAGGTTCTTAAGCTTCGAAAACCGGAAATGGGCCCTAATCGGGTGTAACGTAGGAATAATCAATCTCTGATTTTTTCAACGACCACCGATTTCTCGTGTAATTTCTCTTCAGCCCTCGCTCCGAGATTTTCGCTTGACCGCGATCGTTTCTATGCACTCGTCGTTTCGGAACGATAAAAAAAATGACACACCGGCGAGTGTGAGCAGTTGGGAGCAATCTACGCTTGCGTACGTAGGAGATAAAGATGGAGAGGATCTTGAGTAAAATGGGGCGGTGACAGCGAAGAGGGCGCGATTAACGACAAAGACGATCGTTTTAACGAGTTCCGCTCTGTGTTTACGAGGCGGCAACCGGAAGTTGCGGACCGAAACCACGGCGCCGCGACTCCCTCAACGTTCGCGTATCAAGCTGACGATTTTATTCCTCCTCCTCCTCCTTTCCTGAGCCACTCCACTCCTCTCTTGCACCGGAAACCGACGAATGTGTCACGGCTGCTGTATATGCGAGTTTTACGAAGAAAGCTTCCGGGGAATTTCGCTATGAACACACCGAGGACCGTGAAGCGGCTGAGAGAGAGAGAGAGAGAGAGAGAGAGAGAGAGAGAGTGCGTCGACGCCCCCTCCACCCCACCTATCTGTGTCTTTGTCACACTCGTCTATCCAGTCTGACTCTCTCGCACTTATGTGTTGAATACTCCCTGGCATTTTCCTTTTATAATGTGAACACACATTCTCCGCCAGTCTCTCTGGCTCTGCCGTCAGTTCTACTATCCCTATCTTTCCTGCACCCTTATCTGTTTCACGTCACCTTGAAATAAAGTGGTGCGCGACGAGGTCGTATACGATGGGAATGAGAAACGGTCCATCACACTGGACCAACGTCTACCGGGTGACTACAACGTGAGCTTAATTTTTCGTTAAATTAGCCACGCAATATCGGTTATGATATAGTTACTGCCCTTTTTAGGCTTCCGGAGTCAAACGACTGTTGCTTAAATTGAAACTTAAAAATGTTAATTGCAGGGTGATTAAAATTTCAATATGATACATTTCAATGTGATTGAAATTTCAATGTAATCAATGCCAGTGTGATCAATGCCAATGTGATCAATGCCAATGTGGTCAATGTCAATGTGATCAATGCCAATGTGATCAATGCCAATGTGATCAATGTCAATGTGATCAATGCCAATGTGATTGAAATTTCAATGTGATTGAAATTTCAATGTGATTGAAATTTCAATGTAATCAATGCCAATGTGATCAATGCCAATGTGATTGAAATTTCAATGTGATCAATTTCAATGTGATTTAAATTTCAATGTGATCAATTTCAATGTGATTAATTTCAATGTGATTGAAATTTCAATGTGATCAAGTTCAATGTGATCAATTTCAATGTGATTGAAATTTCAATGTGATTGAAATTTCAATGTGATCAATTTCAATGTGAATAAAATTTCAATGTGATCAAGTTCAATGTGATTGAAATTTCAATATGATCAATTTCAATGTGATCAAGTTCAATGTGATTGAAATTTCAATATGATCGATTTCAATGTGATTGAAATTTCAATGTGATCGATTTCAATATGGTTAATTTCAATGTGATTTATTCCAATGTGATCATTTCCATGTGATCATAATTTTATTTTTATCTCATTTCAATTTTATTCCGATTTTATATCAATTTAATTTCAATTCAATTTCAATTGAATTTTAATTTAGTTAGAAATAATTTCAATGTGATCATAATTAGATTTCAATTTTATTTCAAATAAATTTCCATTGAATTTTTATTGAATTTTAATTTAGTTTTAATTTAAGGTTATTTTTTAATGCAAATTTGAAAATGTTCATTAAAAAACGTGTTTTCGTCCCAGCAGAGCGCGGAATGTGTTACCCCAAGAGGAATCAGCGCTGAAATTATCATAGTATGCAATGCGAAAAAAAATGTTTCAGCCAAATGACTCAACACAAGACTTCCCCCAGTTAGCGAATTTTGTTACTACTTGACAATTGCGAACAACCGTGTGTCCAGAGGCGGAGAGAACAGACGGCTGATCAATGACACGGAAATAATTGCAAGGGCAGCTGTGGAGATCGAAGTGGACGTGATACGAGCCACAGCCGGTCTGATGAGATCCCAGATGTAAATATAGGCATATAGGGTATGTTTATATGCATCGGGAAGATGACCAAGGGACGATGTCCAGCCGAATCAGCCTGCTGGTTGACGCACCTCGTCAATTGGTTGACGTTGGGCCATGACAGGATTAAAGCTCATTTTGCACGGTCCTTCGATGAATTCGAAGCCTCGATCGTCTGTATGTACATACGTGGGTGCGTGTGTACACATACGTTCCTGAATTCCTGCGAACCCACTGTCCTGCCAGGAGGGGCTCTCTCGTTATTGAGACTGGTCCATGAATAATGCACGCTGCCACGTGTGCTTCGATACAATGTATGTACCTTCCATCTATACGTAAACAAATCGTCTTACGTACAAATGCATACACGGAGAGTGCATGTACGTTTGTGTGATGGGCTATTGTAAGAGGTAGCGAATACACGCTACTAATGTGTAAAGGCCATAGCCGAGTAAGTGGGGAAAAATTGGCCCCGCATTTTCTCCAGCGAAATTAGGAGTATATTCTGACGTATAAAAAAAAAAAAAAAAAAAAAAAATCTGAACATTTCATCCCCGTCAACGCAATGGTTTTGGAAAAATGAATTTTTTTTTAATAAAAAAAAAAATAAAAATTCCGGACACGATTCAGTGGATCGATTCGATTTTTTTGGTACTTGTTACGATCAAATGTGTTACGAAATAAAATTATAGAACATCTTGCGAAAGATTAAGGTTTGAAAAAAAATAATGTTCCTTGTTTTATTATTTTTTACTATAATCCACTTGGGGTACAATAGCGACAATTTTTTTCATATAATCTTTGGGCACCTTATTAGATTATATAATTTTTTCAAAATGATCGGTTTGGTACGCCACAGTGAAAAAAAAGAAACAGACTTTATTGATATATTTTAGTTATATATCTATATAACTAAAATATATCAATAAAGTGTGTTCCTTTTTTTTCACTGTGGCGTACCAAACCGATCATTTTGAAAAAATTATATAATCTAATAAGGTGCCCAAAGATTATATGAAAAAATTGTCGCTATTGTACCCCAAGTGGATTATAGTAAAAAAATAATAAAACAAGGAACATTATTTTTTTTCAAACCTTAATGTTTCGCAAGATGTTCTATAACTTTACTTCGTAACACGTTTGATCGGAAAAAGTACCAAAAAAAAATCAAATCGATCCACTGTACCGTTTCCGGAAGAAATTTTTTTTTGATATTTAAAAAAAATAATTTTTCCAAAACCATTTCGTTGACGGACATGAAGTTTTCAGAATTTTTTTTTTTTTTATACCTCAGAATATATTCCAATTTTCGCTGGAAAAAATGCAGGGGCAATTTTTCCCTACTTACCCGGCTATGGCCTTTGAACTGCTATTCCGTTGGTCGGTTACCTTATCACACAAAAACCACTGAACGGATTTCCTTCCAATTTTGCAAGTCCCGGGCATACTGTCTGGAATTTTGGGCTGGAACGGTAAAATAAACGAAGACACAAAATACAAACTCATTGGAGACTGCATTCTACCCATGCTGGACTACGGATTATAGTCCAGTAAAAAAGACGGAAACCCACCACTTTCTAGCGTAGAATATGAATTTTTTACCGAAGATATATGTTTGCATACTGAAAGTAACACCAATAAAATGTTGCCCCTCAACTCACCTCAACCCTAAGAAATAGGGGTTGAAAACTTAAAAATCGCCGTATCTCGATGATTAATAGCCCGATCAAAAAAGGTTTCAAACAAAAGTTGTTTGGAATAATAAAATACGTATAAAGTTATCTCACGTCCAGTCCCCTATCTTTGAAAATAGCGGCACAAAAACACGAGAGCACCAGTGACCCAGAATTTTCGTATCGTTTTTGTGCCGCTATTTTCAAAGATAGGGGGTTGGACGTCAGATAACTTTATACGTATTTTATTATTCCAAAAAACTTTTGTTTGAAACATTTTTTGATCGGGCTATTAATTATCGGAATACGGCCATTCTTAAGTTTTCAACTCGTGTTTCTTAGGGTTGGGGCGAGTTGAGGGGCAACATTTCATCGGGGCTACTTTCAGTATGCAACCATCTACCTTCAGTCGAAAATTCATATGCTACGCTAAAAAGTGCTGGGTTTTTGTCTCTTTTACTGGACTATTAGGCTGCCTACTGCCATTGTATAGCGACAATAATGAAAATACGATAGAAATAGTTTATAAAAATAATGAAAATGGCGCCTAATCTACCAAGAAGCTTCCCAACGCAAGCATCATATGAAATGCTAAACGAAAGAAGAAATGCCAATGAAATAAATGCTAATGAAAGAGCCAAAAATAATTTCGCAGCATACCTTTAAAAAACTAGCAACTTTGGACCATAACCTAACCAGAATCGATAACGAGGTCCCAAGACCCAAAAACTCAGTGTCAGAGAAAACACATTCGCATACTCCTACTCACCATACCATCTGTAGATAAAGTTCCATCACTTGCAAGGAACATCACTTACGTGTCCGCCGTTGATTTTGTTGAAACTCATATACGTGATAAAGCATTGCAAACTATTAGACACGTATTTCTTTTTATCTGCAGAAAAACGGTTTTGAGGGGCGAAGCCACCCCTCAAAGAATAGCGTGTCAAGGGGTGGTTTTGCAGTTTTACCCACAAGCAGTCCACCAATATGAATGAAAGAAAAACGAAAATTCTTCTAATGTAAAGCGATGGAAAATCCACAATAAAATAATTTTAAAGAATGAAATTAAGGGGTGATATGTATTTCTCTGAGGGGTGGTTTCCTCCCTTAAAAACGTTTTTCCGCAGATAAAAAAAAATACGTGTCTAATACTTTTCAATGCTTTATCACATATATGAGTTTCAACAAAATCGGAAGCGGACCCTCAAGTGATGTTCCTTGTTAGGGTTGCGGAACATCGAACATTAAATGCTAGTCAGCACGTGCTAGTCAGGAATGGGAAATAATGCAAGTCAACAGTAATCGTAAGATTGACAATGACAAATATCATAAGACAATGATAATTAGTCACTTAGGACCCCATCACACATGTTCGACCAATAAAAGCCATAGTGGCACACTGTATATACACACAACTGAAGAATAAGAAAGAATAAATAATAATCATCATCAAGTCTCGGGCCTGTTACACGGAAACTCGGTTTACTGAATCTTCGATCATTTTTTTTTCTGCTTCGAATTTTTTTGAAACAGCTTTTTTTGATACTCCATTTTTTGAAGCTCCATTCTGCGCTCATTCTCTTTGTTACTGTTTGGTCTATAAAAATGCCATTTGATTCATGGAGTTCCGATGATTTCTCAATTTTTGGCAGAATTTCAAATTTGGACCATCGGTTTTTGCCAATTTTTCCATACATACATACCTCCTTTACGGCTATTTTTCAAGTGGTCTTTCCGAAAAAACTAATTGAGATATCAGTATGAATCAAGCGGAATTCTCTAAGACTATTGAAATCCTTTTTAAAATCCCTCAATGAATCTCTGTCACTCAAATATTAGGTGTACAAATAAGTTTTAGGACACTTCGATTTTGTATCATAACAGCTATTCTAAATTAATTCAAAGGTCCCGCTCACTTATCATAGATGGCGCTTGATATGTAGTATCGAAACGTAAAGGAGTCATAAACATAACCTATAAATTCTGTAAATTAAACATGCAGACCGATACGCTATTTATGAGACACTGCATTCGCTATGAATTCCATCAAGGAAAAAGTGTTAGGAAAGCGTGTGAATCGATATGTTCTGTTCTTGGAGACAACATTGTATCTAAAAGTACATGTGAGTATTGGTATAAGCGATTCAAAGAAGGTGATTTCGACGTTAGTGACTGTGAACGCACGGGGCCTCCTGTAAAGGTGGACGATCAGGAACTGCAAGCGTTGCTGGATGAAAACTCTTGTCAGACGGAGAAACAACTTTCGGAACAGCTTGGAGTAACTCAACAAACTGTTTCTTATCGTTTAAAAGCAATGGGTAAGATTCGAAAAGGCACAAAGTGGGTACCACACTTTCTGACTCAAGAAAATAAAAACAGCCGTCTTAACATTTGTGTGAGTCTTTACAACAAGCAACATAGAAAGTCTTTCTTGTGGAAAATTGTGACCGGCGATGAAAAGTGGATTTATTTTGATAATCCGAAACGCAAATATCATTGGGTTGACCCCGGCGAGCCGACAACATCCACGCCAAAGCGCAATGTTCATTGTAACAAAGTCATGCTGTGCATATGGTGGGATATGAAAAGCGTACTGTATTATGAACTTCTCAAACCTGGTCAAACAGTTACTACCGATCGCTATTGTCATCAATTGATGCAAGTGAATCAAGAAATTGAGAAGAAACGTCCATTTTCTGGTAAAGGAAAACGTCCAGTAAAACTGCTCCATGACAACGCGCGGCCTCATGTGGGTAAACCGGTCAAGGATACGTTACTAGCGCTTGGATGGGAAGCTGTACCACACCCGGCGTATTCACCAGACTTAGCCCCATCCGATTATCATTTATTCCGGAAAATGCAGAACGATTTGTCTGACGTGCGATTCAAAACATTTGAAGAAGTGGAAAAATGGGTCGCTAAATTTCTCACCTCGCAAGACGAAAGTTTCTTTGCGAAAGGCATCCGCGAGTTACCTGAGAGATGGCTGGAGGTCATTCAGTGTGATGGAGATTACTTCGATGAATAACTGTGTTTTACTTCTTTTTTAATAAATCTTGAATTTTTTGAAAACTGTCCTAAAACTTATTTGTACACCTAATAGAACAGACACCACGGCTGCTTGAAATTTCGCGACTTCGACGTTCCGGAAGTGGCCAAAAAGGAAGACAAAAAATATCGCTGAGTTTTTGTCGAAAGCTCAAAAAACCTTCAAATTTTTTCCAAAAGTTGAAGGTTTTGGAGAAAATGAATGGTGAATTCGTATTCAGGGAGTACGAATACGTCTACGAATACGATATAAGCTGGAACAAAATGCAATTCAATATTTTTTTTTCATTTCGACCAATAATAAATGGCTTCACTGAATCATCGATAATTTATTTCCGTTTTGAATTTGGAACTCCGCTTTACGTCCATTGCCTTAGATGACATTTTTTCTTTAGAATGCCATTCGGTACATGAAATTCCGATCATTTTTCAATTTTTGGCAGAATTTCAAAGTCGGATCATCGATGTTTGCGATTTTTTTCTCTACAGTACGTATCCAATAATTTTTAACGCTCTGCCACATGAGTCTTAACAAAATCGAAGTCAGACACCAAAGTGATGTTCCTCGTGCGAAAATATTCGACGAAAAATATCTACGGATAATGACATGCGAACAATTATAATTCGCCGTTGTTTTTGGGAGCTTTCCGACGAGGGGGACAAACCGTAACGGTTTCAATGACAATTCAATCGAGCGAAATTCGCCCGCCATCGGATTCATTCTCACAAATGTTCACCCTCGGCGAACTCGAGGCCACTTCTCGACGTTCGTGTCAAACGCACGAGCGGCCCTTCCACCTAATACACTAAATCACCCGGAATCCATTACTCTCCGATAGAGTTGGCGTGCGGATGGCGGACGTTCGCGAGAGTAGAAAAAAAAATAGAGAAGATCCAAGGTGAAGCGAGTTCGACATTAAAAAAGAAAAGAAAATAAGGCAATCGAACAGGCGAGATCGATGGGGGGCTTGATAGAGAGCGGGACAAATTAGCCCGGTGTGGAATTAATTCGAGAGCCCCCCCCCCTTTTTCTCCTCGTCAAAAGGGAGTAGTGAGAGGAATTGCAATGGTGTTGAAGTTTGAATAGTTGAAATGCAACGAAAGTTCATTTGCATATTATAAGTTCCTTATTTTCCATTTTTATTATGGTTTTGAAATTTGCATTGTTGGATGGCAACGAGAGGTTTTTTTACATTTTAATTTACTTATTTGTATTATTGTAGAAAATCTTATTTTGTAGATTTATTTTGTAAATCGCTGAGTAAGTATCTTGAAAAATTGTGGAGGCAGTTTCTGGAGGCAAAATCGACCAAAAGAATTTGGAGAAATTCAGAAATATCATTTCTCATTGCATTCCAATGATGCAAAAGTTCTAGCTCATCAGACAGACATCTTCTAAGCTACCAAGGATTCTATATTTTTATTCCGAAAACGGGTCGGAGGGTTTTAATGGTGTTGAAGTTTGCATCGTTGGAATGCAACGAGAATCCTTCTTAATTATTTTATTTCTTTATTTTTATTGCTATCCAAACTCTTCTTTTGCCGGTTTAGGTTACAAATCCCTAAGCAGCATCTGCAGAAGTGATTTGGTGATTTTTGTAGCCCAAAAGTGGGAAAAAAATGGGCCATACAAAAAAAAAATTCCGTTGCGTTCCAACGATACAAACTTTAATACTATTTTTTATTACCATACAAAATCTATTTTTGTAGATTTCTATTATAGATTACATTTAAAAATGATTGAAGGATTTTTCTAGGCAAAATCTGCCAAGAAATATAAAAGGAAATCAGAAATATTGATCTTCATTGCATTCCAACAATGCAAAAGTTCCAGCCCATCATACAGACACCTTCTAAACGAGCAAGGGTTCTACATTTTTATTCCGGTTATCTTTATTCCGAAAACGGGCCGGGGGATTTTAATGGTGTTGAACTTTGCGACGTTGGAATGCAACGAGAATCTTTCTTAAGGGGGGAAATCACAGTAGCACACAAAAAATAGGCACATTTTCGAGAATTAATTTTGGCTGAATAAAAGTATCAATCGAAAATCTGTAAAGTAGGTTTTATAGCAATACTAAAAAAGTACAAAATGTAATTTTTTCAATAAAAAATATTTAAAAATGGCGGCTGCGCAGCATATGCCCCAAGGCGCCTTTTTTTGAGCTCGCCGAAGACATAACTCGAGCAAATTTTTACCGATCGACTTGAAATTTTGACAGTAGTTTCGAAACATCGTTCTCCACGGAGCTACGTAGGATTTTTTATTTTATATGGCTTACTTTTTTTTATCGACGATTTTATGGCGTTTTTTTTGTTAAAAATTTAACTTTATTTTCAAACATGCACCATTTTGCGAAAAATCAATATATCGAAAAAATCCTACGTAGCTCCGTGGAGAAAGATGTTTCGAAGCTACTGTCAAAATTTCAAGTCGATCGGTAAAAATTTGCTCGAGTTATGTCTTCGGCGAGCTCAAAAAAAGGCGCCTTGGGGCATATGCTGCGCAGCCGCCATTTTTAAATATGTTTTATTGAAAAAATTACATTTTGTACTTTTTTAGTATTGCTATAAAACCTACTTTACAGATTTTCGATTGATACTTTTATTCAGCCAAAATTAATTCCCGAAAATATGCCTATTTTATGTGTGCTACTGTGATTTGCCCCCTTAAGGCCTTAGCCCACTCTAGCGGCCGGAAAAATAGACTTTTTGGGGATTGTTTTTCAGAAGAACTACAAAATAAATCGAGATTACAAAAAAGGGTGTTCATCATACATATCGGTGACTGTATACAATAATTTTTTTTAAGCGATTAATTGCAAAATGGCGGTCGTGCAGCGTTTATCTCAAAACTGCATATTTTAAGTTGGCCGGAAACATAACTGAGAAAATTTTCAACCGATTCACTTGAAATATTGAACATACCTTGAAAAATACATTGTCTATGGAAGCACGTAGGATTTTTTTTTTATATTGCATAGTTCATTTTTTATTAACAATTATCTGACGATTTTTTTGGAAAGTGAAAAATTTGCCTAAAAAATCGTTTTGCCTAAAAAAAGCCATTTTGAAGTTAATCGCTTCAAAAAAATCATTGTATACAGTCACTGATATGTATGATAAACACCCTTTTTTGTAATCTCAATTTATTTTGTAGTCTTTCTGAAACAAAATCCCCAAAAAGCCTATTTTTTCCCCAAAGCGCCTCACCCTTTAATTCTTATATTTCTTTATTTTTACCCGGGAAAAAAAATCATATCTGAACATATCTGAATCATATCTGTAGAATCAGGTATGATCAGACAAGAGATTTGGTCATATCTGTTCATATAGTGTCATGACAGATCATGTATGCTTATATCTGAGCATATCTGTAGAATCAAATATGATCAGACAAGAGAATTGGCTATATCTGTTCATATAGTGTCATGACAGATCATGTATGCTTATATCTGAGCATGTATGATCATCCCGAGAAAAATTATCAGACCAAATCACATCTGATTATATCTGAATTATATATGATCCAGATATGATTGATCATATCTGGATCTTGTCTAATCATGCATAAGAAAAATGGCCATATCAGAGCATACATGATTAGATTTGACGATATCAGAGCATGTATGATTAGATTTGATGATGTCAGACCACCCGGGAAAAAAAGTTCATGCCTGAGTGGATATGTTCATATATGTTTCAGATATTGTCATATATGTTTTAGATATCGTCATATATGATTCAATATGTATCAGATATATTTATATCTGACATTTTACAGTATCATATATGATTAGGTCTGATCATATTCCACATCACATATGCTTAAAGAAGATCATATCTGATCACATATCCCGGGGAAAATGGTCATATTTGAGCAGATATGCTCATGTAGGTGTTTATCTGCAACATAAATGAATCTGATCTGATCATGCATGGTCAAAGATGAACATACATGTATTTTTATGCGCTCAGGGGTATCTCTATATCTGGTCAGATATGATCGCGCATAAGTGCGATGAATACGTTCAAATATGAATCAATTGATTCATATTTGATTAGATCTGATCACACTTGGGCAAGCATGTTCAGCGATGATCATATAGATCCAATTGGATGAATTCGAGTATAATTCCATATCTGGGCAGATACAATCGTACATGGGCAAATATTTTCAGACCTGATCATGCACGAGTTGGGTTCGGTTGCGTATTCATCCATACCTGGTTGGATATGTTCATGCATGCGCGCACATATTCAAGTCTATTCATGTGTGAGCTCGAATGTAGTCGTGAATTGTACTATATCTGGTTAGACATGACCACATGTGGGCAGACATGTTCAGCTACAAATTCATATCTGCACATATTTACTTATGCGCGATCATATCTGACCAGATATAGAGCTACCCCTGAGCACATAAAAATACATGTATGTTCATCTTTGACCATGCATGATCAGATCAGATTCATTTATGTTGCAGATAAACACCTACATGAGCATATCTGCTCAGATATGACCATTTTCCCCGGGATATGTGATCAGATATGATCTTCTTTAAGCATATGTGATGTGGAATATGATCAGACCTAATCATATATGATACTGTAAAATGTCAGATATAAATATATCTGATACATATATGACAATATCTGAATCATATATGACGATATCTGAAACATATATGACAATATCTGAAACATATATGAACATATCCACTCAGGCATGAACTTTTTTCCCGGGTATTACTATCTAAACTCTTTCTTTGCCAGCTTAGGTTCCAAATCCCTAAGCAGGATCTTCAGAAGTGTTTTGGTGATTTTTGTAGCCCAAATGTAGAAAAAAAATTGGGCAATACCAAAAAAAAAAATATCCTTACATTCCAACTATGCAAACTTCAATACTATTTTTTTTATTATCACACAAAACCTTTTTCGTAGATTTATACTATAGATTTCCATTAAAAAGGGTTGAGGTATTCCTCTACGCTGAATCTGCCAAGAGAAATAAAAGGAATTCAGAAATATTAATCCCCATTGCAATTCAACGATGCAAACTTCAAGCTCGTAAACTGCAGCCTCAACGAATCATTATCTCATTTTTTGTTTGGTACACTATGAAAACGTCAGTATTGCTCGAACACCATAGAAATAAAGTTACGATTTGAAATTTCGATTTGTACATTCGTAAAAATGAAAAATCGTGCATAACTCAATAAACGGATATTGAAGCACGTAGTGCGCATCTCGTTTGCCGGATATCCGGGCCGTTGTATCCCGCGAGGGAAACATAAATTTACGGGGCTCGATGAGATTTCGAGAGGAAAAACGAGGCGTCGAGAAACTATCGGGGAACATATTTATACCTATATATATATATGTATACCTATATATATATATATATATATATATATATATATATATATATATATATATATATATATATATATATATATAGGGACACCCAATATATATATATATATGTATGTATGTGTGTGTATATATTCAGACACCGAGATTTTTAGCGTGCATCATGAATCGCACGAAACCGGGACGTGTGTGGTCGATGCGTCTCCGTGACCTTCGTACATAAATTACGGTAAACGATAAAGTCGTGCGAGTTTTAGCAGCGAAATATACGTGTGGTTGACCATATAGCACTTCCTTCCGCAAGGCGATCAACAAGCACGAACGGGGCATTAGCGCAATGCGAGGGGCAGGTGGGAGCGGGGGGTGGCCAGATAAGGGAAGCAAGCTTTAAGTTGTCCGAGGAAAAAAAAAGCAAGGATAAAGGTGGTTCATTCGAACACTTATCGGCGACGCCGATTATCGCGGACAGGGTTGGGGATTTGGCTGCCTCGTAAAGCGCGATTTAAGTACAGGTCGGCTATCACCCTTTCACCCTTTTTCACGTGTGTATGTCTATATCTAAATTTCCGATCGGAAAGTCGCTAAAAAAGATCCGTACAAATTATGAGGTCTCAGGATTGAGTGAGTGGATCGAGAAAAAACGTAAAGAAAATCGGTAAGAAAAAAATCGAATTATAATAGTGAATTTTCGTTCTGACCGATTTGACGTTATTGGTGCGAAATTGCGATTTTTCGAATAGGTCTTTATCGTGCAATTTGCGGCTTGGGATTGTGGTATTGAAGTTTGCAAAGTTGGAATGCAAGGAATATTTTTTTCTCGTTTGCCCAATTTTTTTCTGCACCTTTTGGTTACAAATATCGCGAAATATTTTTGAGATTCTTATCAGGGATTCATTAGTTAAAATTGCGAAAGAAGAGTTTAAAAATAGTGATGAAAAAATTAAGAAGGTTTTTCGTTGCCTTCAAACGATGCTAACTTCATTACAATGTCGGACTTTTATTCTGTAGTTGGGATTGCACGATGTTGAAATTTGTATCGCTGAAAGCAGGGAAAATTAATACTTTTGAATTACTTAAGAAACCATCGCAGTGTAAATATTTTTGAAAATCGTTTTTTTCTTGCATTTTTTTCAAAAGTATAGACTTTCATAAAGATGGTGTTAAATTTTGGTCGCAAAATTCGAATTATTCCGGTCGCTACAGCCTTTCTTAGAAAAAGGAATTCGACCGGTTGCGTGAGACCTGGTGCGGACGGTGAGCCTTTTGTCGAAACGTAATTTTTCGAAGTGGTGGAAGATTTTGAACGAAGAATTTTTAAGCCATTCATCTCAAATTTTGCCACATAGTTCTTCACGACATTCCTTCACGTCGAACGGAAGCGTGTTTATTTTTGGAAAATTTTACATTTTGTTTCAACGAAAAATGATAATGCTTTAGATAAGTGACTTTTCCGAAGAATGTGGAATTAAAAAAAAAAACAAACCCAATATAGCCATCGAAATGTTCAAAAATGCACTATTTTATTACGTGTTTCTGCGAACTTCAAAACCTCATAACTTTTTATGGGGGAGGGGGGGGGGTGAATTTCCGCTTCCTCCGACTGAATATCATTATTTATAACCCAATAAATGCGAAAATGGCAAAAAAGTAATTTTTGTCTCATTTTTCGGAACAGTCACTTATCTAAAGAATGACCAAAAAATCCTCCATACGCCTCTACAGTTTTTCACAATGATTAATAATCTTTTTGGTTTATTTAAGTCAGACAATGTTTGGGGGAGTGAAACTTTCCACCGTCAGGCGCTATTTTTTTTTAGGCATCGATTTACATGTAGCCAAACCTATTATATAAAAAATAAAACCAAAAAATGAGAAAATATTTAAATGTACAATATGAGTCATTTGAATAAACGAAAAAAAAAATCGGACTGATTATCGAATTTTATTGCAAAAAAGATCATGAAAATCAGCAATGTTCAAACAAATCACCTGAAATGGTCCCTTTAATTTTTTGCCCAATCCAGGCCGTGGAAATCGCTCAAACTTTTTTACGTTTTCTGATTAGAAAATGACGACCTCAATTTGCAAAAAAGGCTTCGGATAATGATGAAAATAGAGAAATAAAAATTGAAGGAAAAAAATATCGTTGGCTTTCAATGATGCAAACTTCAACGTCATGAGATTGCTTCGATGCCTAACAAAATATTGCCGATCTTTCCCTAGATAAATTTTCACGGATGTAGTTCGATACGAACCATTCGACTCTTAACTTTACAAGATTTTCGATATTTTCTTGAATAAATATGCAAGCATAGAGTGTGATGCAAAACACTTTGGGTGTTGAAGTTTGCATCGTTGGAATGCAACGAGAATACCGTGTCGAAGCTTGCATCGTTGGAATGCAACGAGAATACGGTGTCGAAGTTTGCATCGTTGGAATGCAACGCAAATATGGTGTCGAAAAGTTTGCATCGTTTGAATGCAACGAAGATATAATGTCGAAGCTTTGCATCGTAGTGATGAAACGAAAATTCTTTTTTTTTTTTTTCAATTTATACCTTTGCGTTTTTATCATCCAAATTCTTATCCTTCAAATTTGGGCTGTAGATTTTTTTATGAGGACCCAAAAAACGGCAAAGTGTTTTGTGGAGCATACATTTGTCAAAAAAAAGTTTGGTCTACTAAACTTTCCTTCCGTTCCAACGATGCAAACTTCAATATTATACGAAACTCCTTCTTTACTTTTTCATATTATTATTTTTATGGCTATCCGAACTCTTTTTTTGCAGATTTATATTATGGATCCCTATTAAGGCTACAGAAACCTATTAAGGCCACAGAAACGGGTATAAAATCATGTGCGAATTTAACAATTTTTTTTCGCATGACAAAATGAATCACTCATAAAATTAATTACACATCTATTTAGTATAAATATCAAGCTGTTAGAAAATATATATATATTCTTTTCGATGTACAAAATGGCCGACTACTAATATTTTCTTTTGTTATTTTTTTTACGCGCTCCACGGCGTGACATTTAGCATCCACAATTTTTTACCCAGAACAAAAAACAAAAATTCTCGTCAATCTACATTAGAATACCTAGAGAAGTACGTACGGAATTAAAAAAATATTGTTTTATTCAAAAGTTGTTGGTATTTGAACTTAAGATATGAATGTTCAGTGAAAAATTTCGTTATTACTGCTCATAAACTGCTCATAAAATGAAAAGTTTTCGATTAATCAGAAATTCCGTACGTACTTCTCTACGAAATGCAATTAGGAACGTAACTTTTAAATTTAAAGTAAATCGAGTGAAAATTTTTGAAGTTATTTGTCACGCCTATTGAAAAAAAGCTGTTTCGAGAAGTTTCGAGTAGTCGTCCATTTTGTATATCGAAAGGAAAAATATATATTTTCTAACAGCTTGATATTCATACTCAATAGATGTGTAATTAATTCTATGAGTGAATCTCTTTTTCATACGAAAAAAATGGTTAAATTCGCAAATGATTATATACCCGTTACTGTGGCCTAAGACCTTAAGGATCTTCAAAAATACTTCAGTGATATTTGTAACTTGAATGTGCCAGAAAAATTGAGCAACGCGAAAAAAAAATCGGTACATTCCAACGATGCAAACTTCGATATACAAAAATCGTTCTTTATTTTTACTACTAAGTTCTTCGTTTGAAGTTTTACGTTTTAGGCGGTAGATTTTTTATGAGGATCCTAAAAACGGTTGAGCGATTGTTCTACGGTAAATTTGCCAAAAAGCAGTTCGGTTTACTAAACCTGGCTTGCATTTCAACAATGGCAAAGTATCGCCAGAGGCGCTCGCGTCGCGTTCGTAGTGCAGCAAAGTCTCGCCAGAGGCGTTTGTGTCGCGCAATGCATCCGCGGCCACAGGCCGAACTGCGACTTACCGACCGTTACCGACTGTTACCGACCGAGCAAATACGTTTTGAAACAAAGTACATTCCATGACAACTCGACGAAAAGAATTCACGAGTGACGATTTCTGATGCACTTTTCTCATGTGAACATCATGAGAATCGAATTTTTCTCGTGTCTTTCGGAAAAATCGAAACCAACGATAAAACAAAAATATCTTTGAAGGTTCTCACGGATCAAAAGTTGTTCTCGAATGCGATGATTTCGACGCGCAGGGCATTTAAATGTCGTGAGTCCTGAGGAATCGATTCGATCGTAATTGAACAAAAATAGCGGAAAAAACTCCAAACGGAAAGCTCCAATGTAACTAACAAAACTAAGAAATTCCTCCCAAGGCTCTCTGGTCAACCGAGTATCGCATCGGCAACTGTTTTTTTTCCGAAATTAGTAATTTGGCGCCATCTCGATATTAGTAACTATTCGAATTTCAATAAATTATGGAATTATGAATGACAATTCCGCTCTCTAATTACGAAAATTTCTATAATTTCGAAACTTATTTGCTCATTTCTTCTTTCTCGGAATAACTAGTGAATAGTAATTAGAGTAACAAAAAAACAACTTATCATTGCAACATTGTAGCGGAAAAGTATGAGATTCATCAACTTGTCAAGTCACAAAAATGTCAACTTATGTTTGCCGCTTATTTTGAGCAAGAAATCAACAGCGGACTGCCACTGCGGGGCAGCAAAAATTGTAGTCACGTAACGCCAGACTTCTTTGTACCTTTCTTTTACCGTCCTTCGCCTACCTACCTATTTTCGCGCCCGTCGATACATTGTATTACATTTTTATCTTTTGCTGCCCCGAACACGTATTCCTGTAACAATGTAACTTCATTACGAGCTGTTCGAGCAATGCTTGTTGTTTTTTGACACCGTAATCGATCGGGACTTCGACCTCAAATACTTTCGTACTTAGTACGAAATTTCCCGGGAAAAATCCAGGAAAATAAACGTATCGAAAAATTGCCTCCGATCGAACAAAATGAAAAATAAACTAACAAGGAACATCCATCAGGTGTCCTTGCCTTCGATTTTGTTGAAACTCATATATGTGATAGAGCATCGAAAACTTCGAGACACGTATTTTTTTTTATCGGCGGAAAAACGGATTTAAGGGGGAATCCGCCCCTCAAAGAAAGGCGTGTCAAGGGGCGATTTTGCAGTTTCACCCAGGAGCAATCCACCGATCTGAATGAAACAAAAACGAAAATTCTTCTAATGAAAAGCGATGAAAAATCCACTATGAAAATGTTAAGAAAAAATTAAATTAGGGGGTAAACCACCCCTCAATTTGCCGTTTTTCACCCCACACTTAAGAGGGTTGTATGCAAATTTATAAAACAGGTATCATTTTGAAGGGCAATTAAAATGAAAGTTGACGGGTTTTTGCGTTTTGGCGGCATAGCAAATTTAAGGGGGTAAACCACCCCTAACATAAATTTATTTATCATGGTCGTTTTTTCTGTGTTTAAAGTATATCTGATGATTTTAAATATTTCTATAAGCTACAATTTAATGTTTTATCATATTGCAAAATTATTACATTCGTCTTAAGGGGTAACTAACCCTCTGACGAGAAACATCATTGAAGTATCCGCTTTCGATTTCGTTGAAACTCATATATGCGGCAAAGCATTGCAAACTATTAAACATTTTGTTTTTTGTATCGGCAGAAAAACAAGCAGTCCACCGATCTGAATGAAACAAAATCGAAAATTCCTCTAATATTAAGCGATGAAAAATTCATTACAAGAGTGTTGATTAGAAATATAATTAAGGGGTAAACCACCCCTCCATTTGCCGTTTTTCACCCCACGCTTAAGAGGGTTGTATGAAAATGAATAAAACAGGTGTCATTTTGAAGGGGAATCAAAATTCAAGTTGACACGTTTTTGCGTTTCAGCGGGACAGCAAATTTAAGGGGGTAAACCACCCCTAACATAAATTTGTTCATCACCGTCGTGTTTTCTGTGTTTAACATGTATCCGCGGATTCAAAATATTCTCCCGCGTTTTTAAATTATTACGTTTTTTAATGTTTACATTTTAAGGGTAAACTACCCCCTCTAATTGCTTTTCGTTTGAAGTTTCGCGAAAGGTTTCACGAATTTCGTTAAAACTGTTTTCATTTCATCGGTAATGTCAATGTTATGTTTGTGTGCAGACATATTCGTTTTGAGCTTTAGGAGCGGTACTTTGGGAATGGGGACGTGGGGCTACCCATTACTCATAAGACTCATATTTTCGTGTCGAAACGCTTCCGATTTTAATATGCACGTCCATTTAGTATCTCCATACACTTCTACTATATCATTAATTATAATAATTTCCAGAATACGTTATAAGGCTCACTTCGTAAATTTCGGAACGATGATGCACCTGGAGCAAGCGATAATTTAGCCAGCGACGTAGTTTTGTGAAGGAATGTATATTTTTATTATTTTACCGTTTATTTAATTAAACATATTAATGAAACTGAGGGTTTTACAGTAGGTTAACGAACATGTTTGCAATATATTTTGACATATTTCATTTGGCAATCATATCAGCTGATTTAATTAATAGTACTAGTGAAAAGTATCGCAGTCATATGCCGTCAAATCATTTTCTTGTGATATATACTTTTTTTTCTAGTCTACAACTATCAACCATCAACATTCATGGCTCATAATTCCTGCGATAATGATAATCGTCAAAAAATGCTTTAAACACAACGACTTTTTGCACCATACACATCTGATAATGGCCAAATTATTGCAACCGGGTATTTCACAATGTGTGTTCGATTCACCAAAACCAAAGGTAACAGGATTTTCAAAATCTTCTGGTTTTTTAAATAAATGGAAATGAACAAATTTATGTCAGGGGTGGTTTACTGCCTTAAATTTGCTGTCCTGCTGAAACGCAACAACGCGTCAGCTTGAATTTTGATTCCCCTTCAAAATGATACCTGTTTTATTAATTTTCATACAACCCTCTTAAGCGTGGAGCGAAAAACGGCAAATGGAGGGGTGGTTTAGCCCTTAATTATATTTCTAATCAACACTCTTGTAGTGGATTTTTCATCGCTTAATATTAGAGGAATTTTCGATTTTGTTTCATTCAGATCGGTGGACTGTTTGTGGGAGAAACTTTGATGCGTGGTTTCATCCCCTAACACCGTTTTTCTGCCGATACAAAAAAAAACATGTTTAATTGTTTGCAATGCTTTACCACATATATGAGTTTCAACGAAATCGAAAGCGGATACTTCAATGATGTTTCTCGTCAGAGGGGTAGTTACCCGTTAAGACGAATGTAATAATTTTGAAATATGATAAAACATTAAATTGTAGCTTATAAAAATATTTCAAATCAGCGGATATACTTTAAACACAGAAAAAACGACCATGACAAAGAAATTTATGTTAGGGGTGGTTTACCCCTTTAAATTTGCTATGCCGCTAAAACGCAAAAGCCCGTCAACTTTAATTTTAAGGGCCCTTCAAAATGATACCTGTTTTATTAATTTGCATACAACCCTCTTAAGTGTGGAGTGGAAAAAGGAAAATTGAGGGGTGGTTTACCCCCTAATTTAATTTTTTCTTAACATTTTCATAGTGGATTTTTCATCGCTTATCATTAGAAGAATTTTCGTTTTTGTTTCAATCAGATCGGTGCATTACTTCTGGGTGAAACTGCAAAATTACCCCTCGACACGCCTTTCTTTGAGGGGCGGTTCCCCCCTTAAATCCGTTTTTCCGCCGACAAAAAAAAATACGTGTCTCAAAGTTTTCGATGCTCTATCACATATATGAGTTTCAACAAAATCGGAGGCGGACACCTGAGGGATGTTCCTTGCAAGTAAAAACTTTCGAAAGTTTTTGTATTTAGTACGGAAGTTTTTGTACTTAATACGAAAGTTTTTGTACTTGGCACGAACATTTTTTGTACTTAATACGAAAGTTTTTGTACTTGGCACGAACATTTTTTGTACTTAGTACGAAAGTTTTTGTACTTAGTTCATTTTTCACTTTGTTCGATCGGAGGCAATGTTTGAATACGTTTTTTTCCCCTGGATCTAGAACTTGTACTATCGAAGCTTTTTCTATTACCGGTATTATTTCGATATCAACGAGTTGTAATACCTTATATCGGTATTTCGATATTTTGTAATATGTATGGGAAACCTTGATTTAAAACGTTAGAAGCTTGAAAGTGAAGATGGAAGTTGTAGAAATAATAGCCTATAGCTAAGTGAAACCGCAGCATGTATTAAAAAATCACAGTCTGGTATTGAGATCTTCATTTATTATAAATACATTTATAAACGAATTCTGCCTATGCTCTTCAATAAATTCAACCCAACATGACATAAATAAAAAAATGAACTTTTATGCAAATAAAATAAGTATAAAACAAACTAAATTAGCAGGTTTCGGACGGAATTAAGATTGTTGAAATAATGACCGGAAAAAACAGATGACATTTGAAATTTGGTTTTCAGGGACGACCTTACCTAATTGAAGGTGTATGCTGCAAAAGGAACAGCCCTTTTGGATTTCACACGCATGGATGAATAAGTTTACACTTCAGAAATAATGAATGTAGGTAATAATATTTGAAGCTTGTTAAACGGAATTAAAAAACAAGTAAAAGCAACTTTAATAAAAATAATAACAATTATAGGTAATGATATTTTCATTTTTTCAACTTTGATATCAAAATATCGGTATTGTTCGAGTACAATATCGGTTTCCCAATATCGGATGTTTGATCCAATATTCCGGTTTTTCGAACCAATAGAAGATCGGTATCCATGCTTTAGCTGGATCCCATTCGGTTATTCAACACTCAAGATCACTTCTATCTTCACATGGAAAATCCAGACCCAACTTGGTTGTCCATTTTTGAAACTAGAACATACAAACCGAAGATTTGTGAATCTACGCTTCCACTTTTGGTACGTGTAATATTTTTGTCTTCCATTCAGCGTCGTGGTAATTGACTTTTTCGAAGGGCAAGATCAAGCTTGATCTCGGAGTTGTGTCGCTGCAAAGATCACTACCAATAAGGAGCGCAGAGCCTTCGCATAGTTCAGATGACTTTTCAGTTGCTCCGTACGCCGATGTAAGTTTTCTCGATAAATTACTTTTCGCAAGATGCCCCCGCGCTATGCCAATATTGGTAACATCAACGATGCAAGCTTCCTTACGCTCGTCGAGGAGATGCCTTTCTCGGTTGACCGCACAAACCTCCGAGGAAAGCTGATACGCAGTAGCCGCATTACTTCTGTCGGTCATTCTTCTTTCTTATTTTTGCCAACTATTTTCCAGGTTGAAACTTATGCCGATCCCGAACAGAGGAGTTTACGAAAAGTTGGTTCATCGACGTGGCGCGGGCCTTGGGGCAAATTGAAAACAAAGCGGTATTTGGCTTTCGGCGATTGCTCCACAATGAAGTAAATTTTCTACGGTCCGGTGTTGCTTGTGCGAAGACGCTGCGAGATCTTGAGATGGTAGCATGTTCTTGCTTTGTTATACTTGGATAATTGAGTTGGGTCAGTTTGTTGAAAAAATGGTAAAGCTATGGACGATCGAGCGGTGATTGGTAGCTAGGGGGTAGTAGTATTAGTATTAGTTTTTTTTTTTTTTTTTTTTAAGAGGTTTTAAAAATCTTCAATAAGACACCGACTGGGTGATATTTGTCGGTAGTGCCAGATTTTTACTGGCTAAAAACATTCCTCTTTCCGCCCCTTCTGTTGAGAGGGGGGCCGGGCTGGAAACCGCTTTCGCATTACTTCAGCCCGACCTGGGGTGCGCCATTAGGCGTTTGCAGTGGTTGGGTGCTCCAGCTTTTTGGCTTTCAGCACATTTTCTGCGAAGCTCATAATCGCTTGCCACTTTATTTCCGAGTTGATGATCGGCATTGATTCGGCATTGTTTCTTTCTATCACCCATCTACTACAGTGGAAGGAGGTGTGGTAGGCATCGTCGATGTTCTCCGGGCAGTATTTACACATAGGGCTACCTATTTTTCCCATGCGGTGCAAGTAGGCGTTGAATAGACCATGCCCCGTGAGCAGTTGCGTGAAGTAGTAGTTGGTCTCTGCATGCTTAGAGCCAACCCACGCTTCTATCGTTGGGATCAGTTTGGCCGTCCATCTCCCTGTGTCGGCGCTTTGCCATCTGCGTGTCCATTCTCTGTACGTCTGTTTCCGCTCAAGCTCTCGAGATGTATCGTCGAAGGTGCCTGCTGAGCGTCGTTCTTGTAGTCTTTTCCGTTCTTTCGCCATAAGGTCAATTGGTATCGTCTTGGTTATAACTAGGATTACCGCTTCCGAAGTTGTGCGGTACGCACACGCGACTCGGGGGGGCGGCTCGTCTTTGTATTGCCGCGAGTTTTCGTCTATATTTTTCCTGGGTGAGTTGGTTTGCCCAGATTTTTGCGCCGTAGAGTATCACAGAGTGTACCACGCTCTGCAGCAGTCGCCTCTTGGCATATCGAGGCCCTCAGGTGTTGGCCATTATCTTCGACAGGCTCGCCACTATTTTGTTTGCCTTTTCTGCCATTCTGGTGAGGTGCTCGCAGTACGTTAGCTTTTCATCGAGCTGGAGACCGAAGTACTTTAATGAGGGTTTCGCTACGACGTTAGTTCCACCAATGTTTATCGTAAACGGCTTCTCGAACCAGCGTTGTCTGGTAAGGACAACCATCTCGGTTTTGCTGGCGGCTAGCTCGAGTCTGTGTCGCTTCAGCCAGTCGCTTAGTCTCTCTACCAGGCAGTCGATTTTCCGGAGTGCGTCCTCGTTACTGTTAGCGAGGACGATTCCGGCCACGTCGTCCGCATATCGGACAAGGTACGTATCCCGTGTTGATTTCATCCTTAGGAGGTCGTCGTATCGCACATTCCAGAGGTCCGGGCCCAGAACAGAGCCCTGTGGGACGCCAGCTGTCACTTCGGTGGTGACCGTGCCCTCCGTCGTGTTAGATACTAGCTCCCGTTCACGGAAGTAATCGTCTACCATGTCCCGGATGTACTCGTCCACCCCAAAGTCATTCTTCAGTGCGTCGAGCACATCTTCCCAGCTCACGGAGTTAAAGGCGTTTCGGACGTCAAACGTGATGAGTACACCCACTCTTCAGGAGCGGTGGTTCCCTACCCAGGCCTGTTTTACGTCAGACAGGGCTTGATCTATTGCCGAGACTGTGGAGTGCCGTTTTCTAAAATCATGCTGGTTATTGGCAAGACACGATTAACCGCTGCGGTGGAGAGAGCCGGTGGACTCTCCAATAACCAGCATGGTTTTAGTTTAGTAGTAGTAGTAGTAGTAGTAGTAGTAGGAGCAGTAGTAGTAGTAGTAGTAGTAGTAGTAGTAGTAGTAGTAGTAGTAGTAGTAGTAGTAGTTACTACAATAAAAAACAATTGCGTGTTTCAATGACCCCGAGAGCTCTGTCGGCGGTAGCGTGGCCACCAGCAGGGCCACCCATGCCGAACAGGTCAACGGTGAGAAGCCAGACGACGAGAGATGCAGAAGAAAGACAAGATTATAACACAAAAGAGAAAGACAGAATGGCTTACGATGAATAGGGGTTTTTTTAGTGGGTGGCAATCCCACACTACCCTGAACAACACGATGTCTTCAAAAGATTTTTCCCCTGAAAAAGAAAAAAAGCAGCTACTACAATAGAAATAAAATCTACAATAGAAGGGACAGGAAACCCCCGATCTGGAGGAGCTTGTGAGAGAGGATATCACTCAAGAGTGGCAGAGAGAACGGGAAATAAACTCCGAGGTGGCACAGTGGACTAAGAAATTCATCGCCAATATAACGGAGTGGGTGAATTGTAAGCACCGAGAAGCAGGCTACTGCATGATGCAAATATTGTCAGGTCGTGGGAGCTTCAAAAGCCACGCAAAACGAATCGGAAAGTCGGTCGATGAGAAATGTGTATACTGTAACCAGCCAGATACAGCAGAACACACTTTCTTCCATTGCGGGAGATGGGAGAGACTAAGGCATGAAGCTTACTGCAGACTGAGGGCCGAGCTGACAGTCGATAACCTAGTGGGTGAACTAATAGGACATGAACAGAAATGGGACATAATTAACGATTTGATGACTAAAATAACGGAAAGGAAAGAATCCGACGAGAAAGAAGTACAAATACAGCCAGAATGAGGAAGAGACAGCGGTCATCCTGATGATATGCTTCCCCAGCGGTTCCGGAATGGCTTGCGATGAATAGTGGTTTTGTAGGGGGTGGAAATCCCAAAGTACCATAAACAACACGGTGTCTTTAAAATAATTTTCCCCTAACAAAAAAGTAGTAGTAAAAAAGTAGTAGTAGTAGCCGTAGTAGTAGTAGTATAAATTGTTTTATATTGGTTTTTTTATATCGATCCTAGTTACAAGTTTCTCGAATTGTCTGAAATCGCATAGTTGCTTTGCTGGTTACATTTCTAGTTGCGCTTCTATTTTCCCGTCAATTTCTGACCCCCTGCTATTTTCCAACCATTGCCCCAGTTCCTTTACTATTTCTTGGTTTATTTTTCCCTCAACTTCCGTCCAGTCGCGAGCATGTCTCAAAATTTGAATTGCCTGCTTGCATATTCTACATTTGGCGTCTACATATTGTTTTTCCCATCTTCACCGACATTACCAGATCTTATCCTTGCCCTCGTTTCTTTTAATTCTCCGCTAATCATCTTGTCCTCCCAATATTTTTCCATGGGTACACCTGTTTTTCTATGTTTATATTCTTTATAGTGTGATGATCTATCGATTTTGCTCCAATCGTATTGACTTTCTTATTCTTTTTTCATTTTCATGCCTCTGTATTTTTTTTCCAGCTCCCTCATATTTCCATTCGATACGGCTTGCCAGATTGCCCCCTCACTTATGCTTTCCATTGCTTCTTTTATGTTTTTTCCCCAATTTGATGGGGTCACCATCAATAATTGCTCTTACTTTTCCCTTAGGCATTATTTTGGCTCTACCCACCATCCCCCATCTTTATTATTTCAAGTAGATACCTTGCGGCTCTTTTCTAAACGCCTACTTCCATCTTGCACCGCGCTGTCATTTTCCAAATATATTTTGGGGTGTTTTTACTATTTCCCATGTCCATTTTAACATACCTTGCTCGAAATTTTTCCACCAGTTTCCTCTCCTTCCACCTCCAAATTTTGGATCCATACAGCATTTCACGTTTTACTATTACCTGTATTAGGTACAGTTGTCTTTTGAGGATACTTATTGCACGCTTAAAGACGCCCATGTCGCGTTTATGACTATGTTCATTTTTCTCATCAGGGTTATAGTATGCTTTTCAGAGGTGTTTCCCGCTGAGAACCATATCGCGAAATATTTGTACTCCTTGACTATTTCCAGCTCGTTATCTTTATATTGATAAAAAAAGTTTTGTCGCAATAATTTCAATATAATTTATTTATTTATATATCTTATACAAAACATTTCTAATCAACAATATATTCGCCATCGGTTCCTATGACACTCGACCATCTAGTTGGCAACTTATTTATTCCCTTTGCCCAAAACTGCGGCGGCTGGAACTCAAAGAAATTTGAAATATCCCTTTTGAGATCGTTGACGTTTTTGAAAGTTTTGTTTCTCAAATATGCCTTCAAATGTCTGAACGAATAGTAGTCAGATGGCGCGATGTCGGGAGAGTATGGTGGATGAGGAACGGTATTCCAGTGAAGCTCAGTGATTGTTTTGTGGGTTTCCTTTGCGACATGGGGTCTCGCGTTGTCGTGGAGAAGGTGCACAGTCGCGCGTCTTGGCCGTTTTTTTCTTATAGCTTTTGCCAATTTCTGGAGATTCTTGATGTATCGTGTAGAGGAGATCGTTTCACCTACAGGGAGAAAATTGTGAAACAGCATTCCCTTTGCGTCCCAGAAACAGCACAACAAAACCTTTTGTGAGTGACGATCAGATTTCGGTTGGCGTGGCGGTTTTTCTCCGATAGGAAGCCAGTAGGCTAAACGCGTTCTGTTATCATAAAAGACCCAGCTTTCATCTCCCGTCACAAGATCTTCTAAAAACTCCTTGCGATGGGGGCGAAGCAGGAGAGACTGGCAGATGGTCACGCGACAGTTCTTATTGGCGTCGATGAGACGGTGTGGTATCCATTGAGCTAGAACCTTCCTGTATCCTAAGTTGTGTAAGTGATTGACTATTGACGGTTGGGTGCAGCCAAGTTCTCTTGCTAGCTCGTGCGTACTTGCTTCCCGTTTTTCTTTAATGCAGCGGAGTAATGCTTCATCATCGATGGTCGACGGTCGTCCGGAACGTTCCTTATCTTCAAGGCTTGTGTCTCCAGATTTAAAACGATTGAACCAACGCTGGACCGTTCGATCAGAAACTACGTTCTCGCTGAATGCATCCTGTATATTTTGAGCAGTTGTGCTTGCGTTCGTGCCGCGCCGCCACTCGTAAAAAATGATCGCTCGATGTTGCTCCTGCGAGATCGAAGCCATTTCTCTCCACTAGAACGCGCGCTCGCCCTTTTATACCCTGTCACGCGGAAGAGTAGAAAACATTCTAGAATATTCTTGACATAGCTCGATGTCATATTGGGTCAATACGTAAAAAGACATTTCTAAAATTTTTGCGACAAAACTTTTTTATCAACCTGACATCTATTGATAGCTTTCCTCCATTCGTCGCTCATTTCTAAAAACCATAATTTTTCTGTTATTTATATTGACCGGAATGTTCAATTTTATTTAATAATCCGAATTCATAATATGGACAGTTATTCCAATTTCTACTCGTACTAAGCCAAAAATATTATTTTTCCAGTCTCGTTGGAGAAATTGAGTCGGAGTTGAGAACTCGAAAATTGCCAGAAACGAGGACACTTTAGCATCCATGCAATCCGAAGTTCTGTGTTGTAGAACACTATGCCGGTCTGCTGCAGAGTTTCCTGAATTTGTCTCCCAGTTAAGAAAATCGTTTCATTTTCTCCGCGAGGGAAGATTGTTCCGGCAAATTTCTTAGCTACTCTGTAGCTTCACGGGAAAATTATATCAACGTGTGAGAGCTTGAGCTTCAGGAATCATTACGGTGTAGAATTTTCCAAAAATGGTATTTTTTGCATTATCCGATAGTGCACACGGTTATAAATGTGGACTTGGCATCACCGATTGATCGTAAGTAGACAATTTATATGAAAATTCCGCACTCGAAACTTTAAGGTAATCCCATCGCTTCACACTCGTCATACCACTGATCATACTTGAGACTTGTACAATTTATATTTTTAACATATGCAAGAAAAATAATTTGTAATAACAAAAATTTTCCATGTATAAACTGTTTAAGGCCTTAGGCCACACTAACGGGTATAATATCATGTGCAAATTTAACAATTTTTTTTCGTATGAAAAAGTGATTCACTCATAAAATTAATTACACATCTATTCAGTATGAATATCAAGCTGTTAGAATTTTTTTTTCTTTAATGTACAAATTTGCCGACTACTCGAAACTTCTCGAAACAGCGTTTTTCCAATTGGCGTAACAAATAACTTCAACAATTTTCACTCGAGTTACTTCAAATTTAAAAGTTATGTTCCTAATTGCATTTCGCAGAGAAGTACGTACGGAATTTCTGATTAATCGAAAACTTTTCATTTCATGAGCAGTTTATGAGCAGTTATAACGAAATTTATCACTGAAAATACATTTTTTAAGTTCAAATACCTACAACTTTTGAATGAAACAATATTTTTTAAATTCCATACGTACTTCTCTAGGTATTATAATGTACATTGATGAGAATTTTTGTTTTTGCTCTAGGTAAAAAATTGTGGATGCCAAATGTCACGCCGCGGAGCGCCTAAAAAAAGATAACAAAAGAGAATATTAGTAGTCGGCCATTTTGTATATCGAAAAAAATATAAATATATTTTCGAACAGCTTGATATTCATACTACATAGATGTAATTAATTTTATGAGTAAAGTAATATATTTTGTATGAGTATGAGTATGAGTATATATGTATGAGTATGAGTATGAGTAATATATTTTCTAACAGCTTGATATTCATACTAAATAGATGTAATTAATTTTATGAGTAAATCACTTTTTCATACGAAAAAAATGTGTAAATTCGTACATGATTTTACGAGGGTGGGGTAAAAGGTTTCCGGCCTGACCAAGAGATGGTCCCACTAGGTCTAGTTTTGAAGCGGCGTCCTACAGTACCATTCCTACCGGGCTTGTATGTACAGTTTCAGCCCAATCGCTACGTTAGTTTGCGTTTGAGAGCACATTGCGCGAGACGCTTCCGTTGTTTTCGTAAAAATGGAAAAATTGGAAAACGTGCTGCCATCAAATACTTCCATTTGAAAGGTTTTACGACAAAACAAATAAAAGAAGAGATGGATTCAGCACTAGGAGACTCCTCCCCATCATATTCAACTATTAATCAGTGGGTTTCTGAATTTAAAATTGGTCGTGTGAGCACCTCTGACGAGCCTCGCTCAGGACGGCCCGTTGAAGTCACAACTTCAGAGATGATTGAAAAAATCCATAAAATAGTGTTGGAAGATCGCAGGTTGAAAGTGCATGAGATAGCTGAGACCTGTAGGATGTCAGCTGAACGTGTGCGAAATATTTTGCATAACCATTTGAACATGGAAAAGCTGTGTGCAAGGTGGGTGCCGCGTTTGCTAACGCTCGACCAAAAACTGCTTCGAAAAATCATTTCTACCGACAATTTGGCGCTGTATAGGCGTAATCCAAACGAATTTTTGCGTCGATTCATAACTGTTGATGAGACATGGGTCCACCACTACACTCCTGAAAATAAAGAACAGTCAAAACAGGGGGTTGGAAAAGGGGAACCAACCCCAAAGAAGGCAAAAACAATTTTATCGGCAAACAAGGTTATGGCTACTGTTTGTTGGGATGCGAGAGGAATTATATACATTGATTACCTTGAAAAGGGTAAGACTATCACTGGTCAATACTACGCAGAGTTATTGCAACGTTTGAAGCACGAGGTGCAAATTAAACGACCTCATTTGGCGAAGAAAAAAGTTTTGTTTCATCACGATAACGCACCAGCGCATTCGTCGATTGTTGCCATGTCCAAAATCCACGAATTGAAGTTTGAATTGATGCCGCATCCTCCCTACTCTCCAGACTTAGCCCCCAGCGACTAGTACCTGTTTCCTAACCTCAAAAAATGGCTTGGCGGAAAAAGATTTACGAGCAACAAAGAAGTTATCGAAGCTGTACATCAGTATTTTGAGGAGCTTGACGAATCTACGTTTAAAATTGGTATAACTAAATTAGAACACCGTTATGAGGAATGTATCAGTGTTGATGGAGATTATGTTGAAAAATAAAGCAAAAAAAAATTTAAAACATCGTTTTTCTTGGTCAGGCCGGAAACTTTTCACCCCACCCTCGTATACCCGTTACTGTGGCCTAAGGCCTTAATGAATGTTCACATTTAATTAGAAAAATGAAAAAATAGTTATTCCAACGATTCGCGCAGTATATCTAGGCTGATATTTGGCAACATCGGTTCAATCTCCGTCTCTTTTTACTCAACGTGGCGAGTTTAACCTCCATGCTTTTCAACGTCGATCTGTCAAAACAATGTCAGGTGCAGGAAATATAAAGCATTGTATTCGGACCACGACTGGTAAAAAGCGTGGAATATTTATGTCGACAAAATATGTCGGTTCAAAATGAAATATGTGTGAAAATTCAAATGAGTGAGATGAGGTTAGGACTACAGTCAGCTGTTGCTTTGCTGTCACGTCTCTTTATCGTAGCAAGTGGTCATACATCCAATACCGGAAGTTTAAATTAAACTTGATATTACATAAAAATTAGGTCAATAAGCGTAATTTTTCTGAGAGGATTGGATTACTACAAGTGTTAAGTATGTAATTCTGATTATTTTTATGAATCTGACGGATTCTCCCTTTTATATACATTTTTGTAGCGACCAGAAATTGGGTTTTTGTATGTCGTCTCGGAATTTTTTTCTCTGTAATTAGGTTGATAACCGACCCTGAAATTGTACAGACACGATTGCTAATATATTCAGTAAGATCAAAACAACAAAAAAAATGAAAATCCTATGGATTAGAGCCTGGCAACCCCTTAAGGGGTTCGGCCACTCCAGAGCCCGAAAAATAGGCTTTTTGGAGATTTTTTTTCAGAAAAACTACAAAATAAATCGAGATTACAAAAAAGGGTGTTTATCATACATATCAGTGACTGTATACATACATTTTTTGAAGCGATTAATTTCAAAATGGCGGCTATGCAGCGTTTATTTCAAAACTGCATTTTTAAGTTGGCCGGAAACATAACTCAGACAATTTTCAACCGATTCACTTGAAATGTTGAATATATCTTGAAAAATACATTGGCTATGGAAGTACGTAGGATTTTTTAATATTGCATAGTTCATTTGTTATTAACACGATTTTTAGGCAATTTTTGACGATTTTTTAGGTTAATTTTTCACTTTCCAAAAATTTGACAAAAATTTAATTAAAAAAAAAAATAAAAAAAATTTAACGTTTGAAAATAAACTTTCTGTTCTTCATGAGTGCTTTGATTTCCCATAAAAAAAATCAGACTGATTAGCGTATTTCAACGATCGAAAAAAAATCGTTATGATCCGCTATTTTTCGACCCGTTACACTGTGATAATTCCAGAGGATAAGATGCGAGCAGAGAAAGGGAACAATTTGATATGCGGACAAAGCAAACTTCAACAGCCACAACGATAGATTGTTCGAAGTTTCTGCAAATTTTCCAATCTCTAGGCAAAAGCCCGCAAGGGCCTACGAAGGAATATTGGGGAAAAGTAATCTCCAAGGTAACGTAGTTGAACCAGTTTTAAAAGAATTTTAATCTACTCTTCTGCCATCCGCGTTGTATTTCCACTCCTGTGCGTATGAGCAAACATTGACACTCCGCGAGGGCTCTCAGGATCGAATGTATATAGAGGGCCAAACAGGAAATACGGTCGTTCATCACGCACTGTAAGCCGAGTGTATGGCGAAAGGCTATCTCAACCAGTTTGATATTGTATTACAGCCGTCAGGAACGTAAATATCAGATATAGATCGAGTGTTGACGAATGCCTTCAATCGTACCCTGCGTATTGCAGTTGTCCATTATATTCTGTACCCTCAACGGGTCACTACAGTCCGCTAGCCTAAAACATCGCTTTCACATCCACGTTCATTGCTTTCGAAAAAAAAGCAAACAAAAATCGTTTTGAAAAGGGAAATAGCCTTATAAAATACTGTACACGTATATCGCTTCCTGACACAGTTTGTCGGGGTTTATTTGCCTGGCTGTTTTCTTTTTTTTTTCGTACTATCCTGAAAACGTTACGTTGAAAATGTACGTGAAAAAAGGACGAATAAATACCTCCTCGTAATGTAACGATTGCCTCGACTGGCAGTTCGATATTTTCTCCAGCGAGTCAATTTTGAGTCAAATTATAATAACAATGGAATTGTTCAAAAGTTCTTGACATTGGAACAGGTTGATAAATTGTCCATTTTTTTCAACGCTTCTCGTACTTTTGAATTATTTTAACGTCGAATCACATTTGTTATGCAGAGATGAGAAGTCTGAACAATTGACATCGATTCGCGAGAGCTTAAGGGGGAAGATCGCTATGGCCAGCAAAAAGAAGCGAATTTTTCAAGATTTTATTTGTCGAAATTATTTATTCTACATAGAAATTTTATGGACATTGTTACATCTTTGAATTTTCCAAATTTGTTTTTCTTTTGTATGTTTAAAACTGGTGGCTGTACGACATTCGGTTCAGAGACGGTTGCCGCCGGAGTTGTTCCACCTCGTACAACCTAGCGTCTGGTGCATTGATCTGAAACATCAGAGCTAAAAAGTTATAGATTTCTAAGGCGCACACGTTCTACGTGAACCTCAAAAATCTGGAGAAATGTGAAGTTTCTAAAAACGGTACGTGTTTGAAAAAATGTTATATTTTTCATTAAATTTTTACTGTAGTATTTGTTAATGAAAAAGTCGTTTGTAAAAATTATTTTCAAGAAACATTAGGTTCACATAGATAGTAATTATGTTATCTGAAATTGTGCAAAATTGCAAAATGATCGATTTCAGAGTTTCTGAGTTATCTTGTACGACAGCCAAGAAGTACCAGCGCCTAGAAGTTTTAGATTTCTAAGCCCCATACGTCCTACGTGAACCTAAAAAATCCGAAGAGTAAAAATTCGAAAAGTCGTACGTTTTTGAAAAAATGTTCTATTTTTCGTGAAATTTTAACTATATCATTTGTTAATGAAAAATTTGTTTTTTTTTTAAATTGTTTTCCAGAAACATTACGTTCACATAGACAGTAATTATGTTATCTGAAATTGTGCAAAATGATTGATCTCATAGATTTTGAGTTATCTTGTATGAGGTTGACGAAAAAGTGGTTAAAAAACGCGTATAAGGGGAGAAATACCTTTAGGCGAGGAAAAAATTTGCTAATTTTCGTCATTTTTTCAAAAAATTGTAGTTTTCTCTACCATTTTTGAGACATAGCGTATGTTTTATTACTACTTTCTGCTGTTACATAGTATTTTTTAATCAATATTCAAAAATGACGCAGATATCGTACGGTTTTCTAAACTGCAGTTACAAAACTGATGTGACGTATAGATGAATAACTAATCGACCGATTCAAATTCAATTTGATATAAATCTTTCTAACCTTATTGTCTCAAACATGACCGTAAATGGTTTTGAAAATAAAAAAAAAATATTTTTTTTCGTGCAATATGTAGCCATTTTTTTTTGTAAAATTCAATATTTTTGTTTGAAAGCGTACCATTTCATAGATTTTCAACATTTCTCACTTTTTCTTGCTCCATATTCTGCGTATGAGTGTTACTGAAATAAAAAACTACGTTGACTTTCTTTCTGAATAATCCCGCCCCGCTACGTGTCACGTCGTCAGACAACATCCGCCCCAACCCGTTTAGAAGACCGTATCGTACCTGCGTCATTTTCAAATATTAATTAAAAAATTAGCATGTAACGGCCAAAAGTACAATAAGAAAACACCAATTGACTCAAAAAAATATATTGGGTGATCCAAATAAATGTGCTGCTGCGGAGTGCCATCGATATGTGAGATTGTTACGATACTATAAAACATTGGAAAATGTCATTGATTTAAATAACATATTAATTTATTTGAAAAAGCTCTTCCGTGTTCTGAATGTCTACATTATCGTTCAAATAAAATTATATTCTATTGAAATCATTCTATATACAATCCGTAGATGTATGGATGAAATAATTAAGCGGTTGCTTCAACATTCTTTTCTTCGTACAAAAATACAATCAATAGAATTAATTATTTCTTTACTGCATTTTAACAAATATGCCATGGGACATAAGTTGTTCAATTTGTTTTAAATCTTAAATAAAAAGTGAGCACTGGAATGATCATCCACGATAATAGTGGAGAGAATATCAGATATCCAATGGAATATCCACAGAGAGAATATCGGATATTCAACTGATAAGAACAGATACTACACTTTGTTCCTGGCCACAGACCAAGAAGCGATACTCTTTAGAGTTTCTCCGGCGTTTAACGGCGGGATAAAGTTAATTCAGCGAAAAAAAGGCATGTTTTTTAGATTTTTTTGGCGTAACAAATAGTGTTCGTTTATTGAAAAATTTACATATAATAAAGTAACATTTGAACAACATTCTCCTAAATTTGCATTGCAAAATATTCAAAATTGAGCGAGTGAAAATTAAACCCCGGAGGCGCCTCGAAAAAAAGTTGGTTTGCGGTGTGCACCATAACTCGCAACAGAATCATTTGAAACAAAAAAATCAAAATGCATTTGTTAAAGGAGATATTTCTCGAGGTAATGACGGGAGGATTTTTTTTTTTTCGATTTTTCGATTTTTCGTAGCACTTGGGAGCCAAGAACCCGATTTTCGCTAAAAAAAATCGGCTAATTTGTTGTTGAAAAATTAGTAATTATTGAAAAAAACAAAAAAGCTCTCGACAATACCTGGTGAATTATGTGAAGAAGTACTGTGCAAAATTTCAAAGCGATTGGTCCAGTAGATTTTGAGTTATCGTGCACACGGACTTCAAATATGACAAGTCTCAGAAAAACGGTTTGAAAAACGCAGAAGAGAAGAGAACGGCATGGAGCAATAGACGCTCAAATACTCATAACTTCGTCAATTTTACTCCGATCGACTTGAAATTTTAACACAATATTCTTGATATATTATACATTCATTTAAAAAATTAAACAAAAATGAAAAAAAAAAATTTTAATACTTTACCCCGCCCTTAAGTAGATTCTTGGTTCGCGCTACGCTTACGAGAAACGAGCACGCGTGCGACTTCTAGCGGTTACTCCGAGAACTACGGATTTCCTCACACCTATAATTTCGGCGGCGCTCGGTCATGATTTGGTTGAATTTATTCAACCATACGCGCAAGAAACAATTTTTATTTTCGCATAATTTTTTAACCAATTCAGACATTCGCTAAATATTTTTCGAGAAAAATAAAATATTAATATTTTAACGAATAATGTACGTGGAAATCAATATCGGATATGATGAAAAAAAATAAAATAACATATTTACTCAACAGAAATTTTATCTGAATCAAACGAGCGAAATTCAATTTTTCTTGTGTACTCGAATCAACAATATTCACGTTATGCAGTGAAACGCTTTTTTGGCTCGTTGCAGAAAATGCATTCAAAACTACATAATTTATTCGCGATAATTTTTTAGATAGTTTCAGTAGCATATTGTCTTCGGCTAACAATATATCTTTTGAATGAAAAAAAAAAACTTTTAATGTTATCATGTTGTTGAAGTCAATAGCGTTTTGTTTGGACTAATAAATCCGATTATTTACACCAACAATTTTACAATTGAATCAATGATTTTTGTTCTCAGTGGAGTAATAAAAACCCTAAGTTCCAAAAATAGTGGAGAAATCTTTACTTAAAGAAAAAATTCATGAAAATCAGCAATTTTTTCCTCGTCTAAAGGTATCTCCCCCCCTTAAAGTTTCAACACAAGCGTTTTGTGACTGAATAACCTACTGATTAATCTGCGAATCCAGAGCCATGGAATAGTCCTCCAGCTTCTTCGTGGAGCGTATTTTCTACCATTTTCGGCTCCCCCTTAATCTTCTTGAGAAAAAAAAATTCAATGGCTTTTCAGTCGAGAAACGCAGCTGAGTAAAGTGGGACATCAACGTGTGCTAATTCGCAAAACTCATGAATTTTATATTTTTCGCTTCGTCCTTTCAATTTATTTCTCAGCGTATTGTGCCTCATTCGCAGGGAAACCAAGGAGAGGCTCGCAATCGCGTTGAAGAGACGACGATAAGGTGGGATGGAAAAAACGCTCAAATTCCACGAGGGAACAAGGTGGGAAGATTTCACAATTGAACGTACGGCATTTGGCTCGGGAGATAAGAAGAACGAATCTTCATCGCCTGAATATAATAACCCAATAAAGTTGGTATATATACCGTTTTGTAAAAAAATAAAATAAAAATAAATAAATAAAATACGTAAAAAATAAAATAAAATAAAAATAAATAAATAAAATACGTAAAAAATAAAATAAAATAAAAATAAATAAATAAAATACGTAAAAAATAAAATAATAAATAACACACGGAAGCGCGAAGGCTCGACAATTATAACGCGTTAATTAAATGCTTCTGTCTCCCACGCGTTTGGATCTCCACCTTTTTCTCGCCTCGAGCACTCGGAAGAAAAACCACTTAATTTTCTCGATCACTCGCGGACTCATTGCTCGTAGCGGAAACGCTTTTGTCGCGCGGTAAATACAATTTTTCACGCGGCTTTCCGTCACGTGTCCGTCGTAAGCTCCCTTTCTTTAGCTCGCAATGAAAAATAATTACGCCGCAATAAAGCTCTTGATTTACCGGGAGAAATACACGGAGGATGATTAAGGAAGTTGGAGTGTCAGCCACAATCCAAGATTTAAAAATATATATATATACGTTATTGTCTAGACTATACTGAGTCTGCGAATTTTTCGTAATCGTTTCGACACAAAAAACCAGAGACGTAAAATAGTTTAAGGCGGGAGCCTGAATTAAAAGGTCCAAAAAATCGTTTTCTTTTTATTGCTTAAATCGATAGATAAACTATCCAAGAATATATTTACAAAGATACAGAGGCCAATTGTGAATAATTTCGAAGATACAAGGCCAAAAGCAGAAAAGCGATTGATATTTGATATTGATATTTCCTCGTGTTGAAAACTTTGAAGCGCATTTTCTGCAGTTTTTATTTTCACGATTTTTCCAAATTGACGAGCGTAATAGCAAAAAAAACTACTCGACCTATTGAATCAAACCAAAGTTCATTTTCCTCAGAATTAAAATCACTTCTAAGTGAATTAAAAAAGTCGCTGAAAAAGTATTTTTACACCATTTTTATAGCACGTTAACGTGCTTTTTTAACACATTTTTTTCAAACCTGAGAAAAGTCACAATTTCACAATTTTTTCAGCTTTTTCTTAATTCACCCAGAAGAAAAATATATGACAATTGAAAATTTTATTGGTTTATTTGGTTCAGTCAAGAATTACGAACTGAATCTTTCCCGCCGATTGGGGACTGCAATGGCAAGGGGCACATGGAATAGGCTAATAAATCTGCAGTCATTTATTGTTTCATGTTTAATTTTTTTTATACATTTTAAATAAACATGAAAAGATACCTCAATATTTACTGAGCTCACTTGTTTTTTCCTTCTAAAAAAAATCCCGAAAAACGCTTTTTTTCGACCTTCTAATTCAGGCTCCCGCCAAGGAAGTTGGAGTGTTAGCTTAAAGTCCAAGATTAAAATATATATATATATATATATATATATATATATATATATATATATCTACGAGGGTGGGGTAAAAAGTTTCCGGCCTGACCAAGAAAAACGATGTTTAAAAATTTTTGTTTGCTTTATTTTTCAACATAATCTCCATCAACACTGATACATTTCTCATAACGGTGTTCTAATTTAGTTATACCAGTTTTAAACGTATATTCATCAAGCTCCTCAAAATACTGATTTACAGCTTCGATAACTTCTTCGTTGCTCTTAAATCTTTTTCCGCCAAGCCATTTTTTGAGGTTAGCAAACAGGTAATAGTCGCTGGAGCCCTATTCTGGAGAGTAGGGAGGATGCGGCATCAATTCGAACTTCAATTCGTGGATTTTGAACATGGCAACATTCGACGAATGCGCTGGTGCGTTATCGTGATGAAACAAAACTTTTTTCTTCGCCAAATGAGGTCGTTTAATTTGCACCTCGTGCTTCAAACGTTGCAATAACTCTGCGTAGTATTGACCAGTGATAGTCTTACCCTTTTCAAGGTAATCAATGTATATAATTCCTCTCGCATCCCAAAAAACAGTAGCCATAACCTTGTTTGCCGATAAAATTGTTTTTGCCTTCTTTGGGGTTGGTTCCCCTTTTCCAACCCACTGTTTTGACTGTTCTTTATTTTCAGGAGTGTAGTGGTGGACCCATGTCTCATCAACAGTTATGAATCGACGCAAAAATTCGTTTGGATTACGCCTATACAGCGCCAAATTGTCGGTAGAAATGGTTTTTCGAAGCAGTTTTTGGTCGAGCGTTAGCAAACGCGGCATCCACCTTCCACATAGCTTTTCCATGTTCAAATGGTTGTGCAAAATATTTCGCACACGTTCAGCTGACATCCTACAGGTCTCAGCTATCTCATGCACTTTCAACCTGCGGTCTTCCAACACTATTTAATGGATTTTTTCAATCATCTCTGAAGTTGTGACTTCAACGGGCCGTCCTGAGCGAGGCTCATCAGAGGTGCTCACACGACCCATTTTAAATTCAGAAACCCACTGCTTAATAGTTGAATATGATGGGGAGGAGTCTCCTAGTGCTGAATCCATCTCTTCTTTTATTTGTTTTGGTGTAAAACCTTTCAAATGGAAGTATTTGATGACAGCACGTTTTTCCAATTTTTTCATTTTTACGAAAACAACGAAAGCGTCTCGCGTAATGTGCTCTCAAACGCAAACTAACGTAGCGATTGGGCTGAAACTGTACATAGAAGCTCGGTAGGAATGGTACTGTAGGACGCCGCTCCAAAACTAGACCTAGTGGCACCATCTCTTGGTCAGGCCGGAAACTTTTCACCCCACCCTCGTATATATACGTTATTGTCTAGACTATACTGAGTCTACGATTTTTTGGAAACTGTTTCACCACAAAAAACGGGATGAAAAAATCGAACTTTTTATTTCATGCATTTCTTATTCTATTCCATCGTAGAATTGATATCCAATTGCTGGTAAAGTCGATTTTCACTTTGGCGCTTCAAAGTAGAAGCTCTCGGCTCTGGTCCCCGCGTGCCTTCCTGGTAGCTCTTGGGAACAGCCGTTTTGAATTTACATGTGAGTATGCATATATACACGTATACTTCTATACATTTACTGTATAGCAGTTGTCCCTTTTTTCACTGTGTGCGTAAAAGGATCCTCTACCGGTTAGTATTGTATAGTATAGTATAGTAAGTAAGCTTTAAGCTTTTTTGTCGAAACGACTTTTTTCACCTGGCGTTGGTGATTTCGGAAAAACGGCTTAACCAATCGGGCGAAATTTTTTACTCCATTCTCTTGATTTTAATGTAAGTGAAAATTTGATGTAAGTAATTGATTTGAAAGAAATTTTAGTAAAAATTTGTGATACAAATATAAATGGATATAAATATAAATTTATATCTTTTTGTGATATAAATATAAATAATTATCATTATAAGTGATTCCAAATTTCATTCTGAGTTGTATAAAACATTCACTCACGCAGTTTTTTTCATAATAATCATCCATAATGTTATACGTTTTCAAGTTGGTAATTCTTATTCTTTGGTTGGTTGGTTATTCAAGTTGGTTTCAAAAACCAACCAATTCAAGTTGGTTTCAAAAAACCAACTTATTCAAGTTGGTTTTTCTTATTCGCGTAATTAAAATGTCAAATGCATAATTTTGCCCTGTAATTATATATTTTATGAAAAAATAGCATGTACATAATAAATCCTACCTCGTATGAATTTTGTTGAGGTTGAAAATAAATTCACGAACCGTCATTAGACGCAACTGGACTGCTCCAACCTCCTCAACGCGTGAGAAGTTTGCAAATTGTATATTTCAACGGAGAATTAGGCAATCGAATGGTAATCAGAAAAAATCTAAAATGTAGTTAAAATAAGTGTAAATGTAGTTTAAAATGTAGTTAAAATAAGAATAAAATGTAGTTTATACAATTAACACGATCGCCCAATCAATATTTTCGTTAAATAACATTAATCGATATTTTTAAATCAATAAATGAAATCTAATAATTCAAATACTTTACATCTGTTCTTCACCTCAAACGAAACACCAATCACAACGTATGGCGTCATTCGTGTGTAAACAAACGTTTCCATACGCGTATGGTTCGCTCTTGTTTACGTTTTCGTCTCTTGTTTACGCTTTTTGGCTTCACGAAAACGTAAAAGATGACACCTTGCTAGACTAGAAAATGTTTTCGAGATTAGCTTGTCGTTTGTTTACACACATATGACGTCGCGCGTTTCGAAAGACGTGGTGTAGCGTTTGCGCGGCAATTTCGAGGTTAGCTTATCGTTTGTTTACATACATATGGCGTCACGCGTTCTGAAAGACGTGGTGTGGCGTTTGCGAGGCAATTTTAAAAAAAATAACATTCAGACATAGTTTTAGGTACTTAAAAAGCTTTATTTATATAAAATAACATTTGTCATGACTATATTCATCCATTATGGTTGATTTTGAACACTTTCTGTAAAATAGTCCGATTCCCTATTCTTCATTGCTTCATTTGTGGCCATTTCACGAAAACCTCCAGTCGCGAAGATATTTCTGAATTTGGCTCTCCCGCGAAAAAAAAAACACCTCGAGCGTGTCTGAATATTGCGAAGGCAATCATGTAAATGGTTTCGCATGAAATAAATTATATCCCTATTCGTTTTTACTCGTCAGCTCGAGTTTGGATTCAATTTTGAATTGGACAAAAGTTAAGGCGCAGCTCTCGTTGATGTAAAGAAACTTTGCGACCGACTTTTGCCAATTTCGAGGAAACGAATTGCCGAGCCGGGAATATTATAACGACAGTCGGAGATTATGTGATAGGGTCCGGGAATCGAGTAATTTCATAAAGCTGCTCAGAAGGCTCTGGGCGCTTCCGTGCGGTCGCCGTCTCGTTGAGACGTCAACGTGATATTGTTTCTCGCAATACGATGGACGAGAAAGGATCCGTCGGATATTCATATGGGATGATTTATTATTCTTGACCAGTTCAGCTTAAGTGGGAATGCGGATTATGTTCATTTTTCATCCGTTCTTCGTTCCAATTTGATACAATGCGACGATGATGATAATTCATGACAATCGTCATTGTTGCGAAACAAGCTTGGCCCATGGACATTTTTAAAAAATAAAATAACAATCGTGGGTACAAAACTTGTTAAACAAATTTTTCGTTGAACAAATATTTACTCAACTCTATTTTTCAAATTCTGATTCTACCTTTACGGGGTATCGCAAGTGGGGTTACCCCCACTTGCGATACCCCGTAAAGGTAGAATCAGAATTTGAAAAATAGAGTTTTGAAAAATAGAGTCGATTTTGAAAAAATCGACTTTTTTATTGCTTTTTTTTCAAGTATAAGTATCTGAGAATATCTCCTGAAAATTTCAAGTTGATCCGAACAAAATTGACTGAGATATGAGCGTTGAAAGAGAAGAATCCGTTGTGTAAACGACCGGAAATTGAAACTTTAAGGGGTAAGGCCCAAACAAAACTTTGTAACGGCCCAAAAAAAAGGTTTTTTCACTAATTTTTTGCTCCCGAAATTGAAGGTATTTGAAAAAAAACTTTTAATGGTGTTATCGGGCATACATTAAACTTTATTATAAAATTTTTTTACAGTAAAAAAAAAACAAAATGGCGGTTCCACAGCTATCTTCCCGGGACATGTTTTGCTTCCAGGGCTCCGCGGCACGCAGCACCACCGGTGCACTTTTGAATCTAGAACAAAAAAAAAACCATTAATCTAGAGGGCTATAGCTAGAGAATGTCGATCGGATTTTAAAAAGTATCAATTTTTGTGGATTTGGCGTGCGTTTGAAAAAAAAAATTGATTTTTGACGAAAAAAACGGCAAGTTTTTTGTTAATAAAAAATCAATAAATAAAGTTCTTGAAAATTCCGATCGACATTCTCAAGATAATGTAAATGTTCACATCTGGTTAAAATTTCAAGTAAAAAAAATGAAAATTGTTCGAGTTATGCTGCGTGCCATTTTGAAAAACCATGTTTCGAGAAAAACGCGTTTAAAGTTTTGCGAATAGTTTTTTATTGGAAAAAATTTAAAAAAGAAGAAGCACAGGACCTTTTTTTTTCTTATTCTAGAGGGTTTAAACTATTTTTTAAGCCAATAAAAAAAAATCGATTTTTCAAAAAATTTACAGTGGCCTTACCCCTTAAACGCGTTTTTCTCAAAATGGCATTTCTGAAGTCGGTGACCAACATTACTCGAACACTAATGAACCGATCTTCTTGAAATTTTGCAGCCTTATTTAATACATACAAATGTAGTCTTTAATCGTTCGATTTTTTTTTCGAAAAAAAATGGCCGTTTTATAGCCAAAAAACGGTCGTTTTTTTCGTTAAAATCGAGCCACTAACTTTGACTGTCCGCCATTTTGTGAAAAATGAATATTTTTTAAAATCCTTCGATTAAAGACTGAGTTTATACTTATATTTGACTAAATCCGTCCGCATTTTTTTTTCAGACGATCCACTTCGCCGCAATGTTGGTCACCGCAAACCGTGTATATAAAAACATTATTTCATTGACGGCCATTTGCCACTAAACAATGTAATATTTTTCAATAAAAAAAAATTACTAAAAATTCTTCAAGATGTGTTCTTTAAGATGGCATATTGATCGATTAAAAATGTTTTGTAGTTTTCTTTAAAAAAATTCATGAAAAAGGCCTTTTTTGCGCTACTAGTGGGGGTAACGCCTTAAGGCACCACACTACGGTTCGTGCGCGGTACGAGGGTGTATTTTTCGTAATTATTTTCAAGCAAACGATGAATGGATTTTTTTTCATTAAGGGGTAAGTCCACTGTAACGGCCCAAAAAAAAAGGTTTTTTCACTAATTTTTTGCTCCCGAAATTGAAGGTATTTGAAAAAAAACTTTTAATGGTGTTATCGGGCATACATTAAACTTTATTATAAAATTTTTTTACAGTAAAAAAAAACAAAATGGCGGTTCCACAGCTATCTTCCCGGGACATGTTTTGCTTCCAGGGCTCCGCGGCACGCAGCACCACTGGTGCACTTTTGAATCTAGAACAAAAAAAAAACCATTAATCTAGAGGGCTATAGCTAGAGAATGTCGATCGGATTTTAAAAAGTATCAATTTTTGTGGATTTGGCGTGCGTTTGAAAAAAAAATTGATTTTTGACGCAAAAAACGGCAAGTTTTTTGTTAATAAAAAATCAATAAATAAAGTTCTTGAAAATTCCGATCGACATTCTCAAGATAATGTAAATGTTCACATCTGGTTAAAATTTCAAGTAAAAAAAATGAAAATTGTTCGAGTTATGCTGCGTGCCATTTTGAAAAACCATGTTTCGAGAAAAACGCGTTTAAAGTTTTGCGAATAGTTTTTTATTGGAAAAAATTAAAAAAAAAGACGTCGCACAGGACCTTTTTTTTCTTATTCTAGAGGGTTTAAACTATTTTTTTAGCCAATAAAAAAAAATTGATTTTTCAAAAAATTTACAGTGGCCTTACCCCTTAAGACTCATAGTCAATATATACATGTAGAAGACTGCATACAAATTTTTGTACTCGAATCTAAAGTACAGTTTGTTGTGTACGCCGCTTTCAAGAGGACACTCCGACGAAATTGCTGCTCCGCGGTTGACAGTGATTAAGCCATACGGTTCATTTGAAAAATAAAATAAAAATATATTTAGAAACTAGACATATAAGTTGACAGCACCACGAAGGGGAATTTCGATACCTAAAAAATGGCGGACTAGCGAATTTTATTTCCGATTTTCATGGAAAATTTTGATCATTTATAAAAAAAATAGAAGGAGATAATACTCTTTATAAAAAAAATCCCTACGTAGTGTCATAAAGACTGGATTTTCGAACAGTTAAAGACTTGGCGCATGCAAATCGGATGAATAATTTTTTTAATATATTGTCAACCAGGTTGAAAAATGTAGTTTCGAGAAAAACGCGTTCAAAGCGCACGTCTGCCACGAACGTGTTCACTTCGAACGGTTTCACATTAAGGGGTTATACCTAGTTGGAAATGTCGAAAAAAAATCGATTTTTTTATTGCGATTTTGGAATGTACATATATTTGAGTATATTTTCTGAAAATTTCAAATCAATCCGGCAACTATTCTTGGAAATACACGCATGAAAGACAAAATTCACTAAGTGTAAACAACTCTTGAAACTTTGAACGCGTTTTTCTCAAAACGGTGTTTTCAAAGTCGGTGAGCACGATTTCTCAAAAACGGCCCAACCGATCGGTCTGAAATTTTAATACCTTCTCAGATATATTGCTCAGGTATTTATTATTATTTTATTATTTATTTGAGCAATTTTTCGCGAGAATTTTGGGCGAAAATCCAAAAATTTTCTTTACATCGCCGCCATTTTGTCAAAAATCAATACTTCGACTATTCCTTCGATCAACACCTAGATTCATCTATCCACTAATAGAATCTTTTTTTTTACTTTAGATAACCCAAACCGGAGATATCGTGCAGATCAATAATTTTTAAAATAAAAAAATTCCTATTTGAAGTTAAAATATATTATTTACTACTTGTCTTAATACTTTTTTTTATGAGTGAAATAAAATCCCTTTTAAAAGAAAAATCGTAAAAAACGACTTTTTTGGCCTTGCAACTAGGTATAACCCCTTAAATGTTGTATCTCTGCTAATGTTAGAAATTTCTTTAAAAAATTCGGTCAACGCATTTTTAACTAATGTATCTTTCAGAAAATGGAAACAAAATGTTTTTTTACATTGGTGTGGTGCCTTAATCCAATTGAGAGACTATCGCTGCACTTCTAGATAACTATATATGGAGTTTTTGCTTTTTAATTCCTGAAAAAAATATTCGATTGATGCCTTTAGGCTATAGGGACTAGCCATTGGCGTAGCCAGCATTTTTTCTGAGGGGCGCATCGTCACGGTGGCCGTCCGACAAAAAAGTGTTTCCGTTCACAATCATGTGGTTTGCCAGTAAAATTTTCATAATAGTCGATAATCACGCAACGCACATAAAAAATGAAGCTTTAAGTAGGTTGGAGCGGTAGCCACAATCAAAGATTTAAAAAATATATCTATATTATTGTCTAAACCATCAGAGTCCTTGCGAAATTTTTAAAGTTTTTTTTTACTACAAAATATCGGAGATAAAGAATAGTTTAACGTATGTGATTTTTTTGGGCTTTTTAGGACAAAAAATAACCATTTTTAACAGCGGATTAACGCAAACTCAATATACGTCAGCATGGAGAAAAAAAACCCATCGTGAACCATGTATATTTAATAATGAAACATTAAGGGATCTTCTTACTTTAGACGCAAAAAGGCTATTTTCATGAATTTTTTTGATAGGTTTATATTATAGATATTGATATAAAAGTTTTTACATTTAATAAATACGCTTTCGAAATACATTTGAAATTATTTTAATTTGTTTATGTGACTATTTATAGACGAAAATGGTAGTTAAAAAAATGTCCTAAAAAAATTATAGGTCTGCGCCAATAATGTTGTAGTGAGGAACCTCCAAAAATTTCAGCCAGATCGATCAATAACTTTTTGAGCTATAACATGAACAATTTTTCAAAAGACGCCTAAAGGAATACCTCATAACGTCGCCATTTTGTTTTGTTTTAAAAAGACAAAAATTTGAACACTTGAACATTGTAATAAGATAATGTCGAAATGTTAAACCGATGCGATTATTTTATCACCTTTAACAAAATTAATGAAAAAATGACTCATTTTTGGGCGTCAAAAGGAATCTCCCTCCTTGACATTTTTGTTCATTAGTTATGAACAATAATGTCATTTTTCCTCGAAAAATCGAAAGAAATTCAAAATGATTTTGCATGATTGAAACGCGATAATAAAAAAAATCTTGGTCGAGTTTTAGCCAATGTTATCCATTTTAAGAGAAGAAAAAAAATCTGTTTGACATAAACCGGGTGGCTCACGATGTTGAAGTTTGCATCGTTGGAATGCAACGAAAGATGTTTCAAAAACGTTCATTTCCACATTTTCTTCATCACCGAAAATCTTATCCAGCAAATTTGGGCTTCAGATTTCTCACAAGGACTCTAAAAAACATTCGAGTGTTTTTCGGAGCCCCAATTGGCCAAAAGAAGATCAAGGTACTGGACTTTCGTTGAGTTCCAACGATGCAAACTTCAATATCATTAAATCTCCTTCACTAGATTCTTTATAACTTATTTAATTAAAAATATTTTTAAGCAAAATCTGGTACAAAACTTTGTTAACGTACATACAAATAGAAGTCCAAACTTTAAACAATACAATATGGCGTCGTTACAAGGCCAATTGGGGCTCCGAAAAACACTCGAATGTTTTTTAGAGTCCTTGTGAAAAATCTGAAGCCCAAATTTGCTGGATAAGATTTTGGGTGATGAAAAAAATGCGGAAATGAACGTTTTTGAAACATCTCTGGTTGCATTCCAACGATGCAAACTTCAACATCGTGAGCCACCCGGTTTTTATCAAACAGAATTTTTTTTCGCTTCTTAAAATGGATAATATTGGCTAAAACTCGACCAAGATTTTTTTTGTTATCGTGTTTCAATCATGCAAAAACATTCTGAATTTCTTTATAACGACGCCATATTGTATTCTTTAAGGGGGGATTGTCTTTTTTTTCGCAAAATTTACCGCTTTTTGGGAATTTTTTGTGAAGAAAGTATACAACGGAAAACTTGTGAAACTTGGCATATAGTTTTATTGATCTGTTTACTACATACAAAAAAATTTTTAAACAATTTTATCAAAAAATCCGCCTCCCACCTCCCTCGACGCGCGATGGTCCTTTTTTGATGGTGTGCACGATTTCTCAAAAACTATTCAACCGATTGCCTTTAAATTTTTTACAAAATGCTCAGCTGACATCCTTTTATCGTTTGATGAAGCAAAAAAGCAATACGTTTAATAGTTTTTTATTTATAACAAAAAATCGATCAATTTTTTTCGAAAAATCGATACTTCAAGTTCAAAACGTCACCAAATCGTCAATTTTTTTTTCCCCTTCATCGAACGATAGCTATATGTGTCTAAAGTAAAATGCTTTTTGGGTTTTTGTTGCAGGATGAATGTGAAGGCTGTAATCGTGCACACCATCAAAAAAGGACCATCGCGCGTCGAGGGGGGTGGGAGGCGGATTTGTTGATGAAATTGTTTAAAAATTTTTTTGTATGTAGTAAACAGATCAATAAAACTATATGCCAAGTTTCACAAGTTTTCCGTTGTATACTTTCTTCACAAAAAAAATTCCCAAAAAGCGGTAAATTTTGCGAAAAAAAAGACAATCCCCCCTTAAAGAAGAAAAGAAAAATTTAACACTTGAAAGTTGAAATAAAATAATGTCATCATTTTTAAATGATGCGGTTATTTTATCACCTTTAAAAAAAATAATGAAAAATGACTCATTTTTGCGCGTCTACAGGGATTTCCCCGCCCCCCCCTTAAATTAATGGATTTTCAATAGAACGGAAGTTAATAAGACCGTTAATAGATTTTGAATTTAATTTAAAAGTTAAATCGTTAAGCTAAAAGTTAATCGTTAACGGATTAAAGTTTTTCTGTCTAGCTTGGATCTCAGCTTTCTATTTTTTCCTGCAAATAGGCCCAACACTTATTTAGTTCGAATATTCTTTTTAACAATGTCATTATCTGTGTTCAGCAGTGATACAGGAGAGAATCCTTTCTGAAGCAGTCCGCCTCTCAAGCACGTTTTTATCGTGGCAGAAAACCTCCTCTCACAGTTAGTGAAGCTCACTGAAAGTACCTACTCCTATTGCTGCTTGGCGAAGTTTATGTCAGTTAGGGCAGTACTCGTTTTTAATGTGCTTTCTTAAGGCCTTAGGCCACTCCGGAGGCCAAAAAGGAGATATTTTGTAATTTTTTTTCAGCAAAACCATAAAATAAACCGAAATTACAAAATAGGAATTTCATTATACACGTAATTGACTATATAAAATTATTTTTTCACAGCGATATATGTCGTAATGGTGACTGTGCAGCATCTTTTCGATGACACTTTCATTTCTGGAAGGTCAACGGCCGGACCAACAGCTGCTATAATTTTTGAGTCACGATATGAGACACTAAAGTTTTTTCGATGATATATAAAAATAGCTATAGAAGTACATAGGATTTTTTTGGTATATTGTTTTTTGTCAAAATGGCGCATTTCTAAAACAAAAAGTATAAAATGCCAATGAGAAAATCGTCAGAAAACTGTTTATAAAAAAAGAACTATGCAATATAATTTTTTTAATTCTACATTGTGTCTTAGAAAATGTAATTCTAAATGTACAGTTAAAATTTCAAGTGAATCGGTTGAAATTTGTTTGAGTTGTGAGCTCGGCCAATTTGAAAAATGTAGTTTTGAAATAAACGCGTTTAAAGTTAATAGAAAGTCACCAAATCAATAATGTTTCAATACCTTTAATCTGCGATGCCTGCAGATGAATTCGAAAACCGAGTACTAAGAGAATTTTCACACCCGTAATCTTTTGGAATGTAATTTTATAGGTACCAAGGTACCTGTTAACAGAAAAAGAATTGATTTTTGGTTAATTCTAGAGTGGCCTGAGGCCACAAATTGCCAGCATTTATTTTATCATTTTTAAATGATAGTATGCTTTCCATGACCATCGCTTCAGCTTCTAAGGCTGACGTATCAATTATTGATGTTTTAAAATAATTATTGATAAAATCCTCTCCGTTCTTTATATTCAATTTAAAAGATACGTCAACTGCATGAGCTAACGGTAGATTCTTAAATCGGTGGTTTAGATTTACAATGATATAATCTATGATTTGGTAGTAAATGCGAAACCAAACTAAATTTTTTTTTATAATCCTATGTATAATACTTCCATAGACAATGTATTTTTCGAGATATATTCAACATTTCAAGTGAATCGGTTGAAAATTGTCTGAGTTAGGTTTCCGGCCAAATTAAAAAATGCAGTTTTGAGATAAACGCTGCACAACCGCCATTTTGGAATTAATCGCTTTAAGGGGAGGGTAGGGGTTTCAGCGTGAAAAAAAAAACACTTTTTTGCGCATTTTTTTCATCTATATGGATAGAGTAAATTTATTGAAACCTTTTGTACATTGTTAAGTGTCATTTCAAGAACATTCCGTGAAATTTGTACGTGAAAATATCCACAAACAAGCCGGTGCTGCGTTTTTTTCGAAACCACTTTTTCAAAGTCCATGTTCACTGCCATTTGAAAACTACACGACCGATTTATTTCAAACTTGGTACACACTTTCTACATATAAAATACCTCCCCCCAATGGTTAGTTTGAGATTTTTTTTTACATTGAAGGGGTTTTCAGCCCCCAAAATGGCGGAATTTTTCGTGAAAAGTAGCACTTTTCACTTTACATGACCACCAAAAATTTAGAAATGAAAAAAAAAATTATTGAAGACCGTTGAGGGGAGGATTTGATGATACTTTGACTAAATTTTAATGGTACTTGATTTCAGATGATTTCTACCCGTGCAGAAATTTTGACCGGGATACCCTATGTCCGATCAAATCCCGATCAGGATTTGTCATGGATTCCCTAAAACCGGTATCCCGGTTAGAATCCAACTTGCATCAGTATCGGCTTATGTACGACGATGATGGCATCATTTTTAAAATTTTGGCGTCACATGTATTTTCTGTATTACTATGGAATTCCTATCTATAGATAGGAATTTCTGTCTATAGATTTCTATCTATAAAATTCCTATCTATAGATAGGAATTACATAGTAATACCGAAAATACACGTGATGCCAAAATTTTCAAAATTATGCCATCGTCGTCGTACATATTCCGATACTGATGCAAGTTGGATTCTAACCGGGAGACCGGTTTTGGGGAATAAGTCTCTGTTTATACCCACCGACATGTCGGTGGGTATAAACATGTATTTAAGACAAATTAAAATTAAGTTCACAATGATTAGATTAAAATGATGATTAGATTAAACACAATGATTAGATTAAACACCAACCGTGAGTTCTTACGTATTTCGAGAGAAAACATTTCGTCGAGGCAAAGAAATTTTTGCAAAAAAGTTGTGAGTTTCAAATATTACATTATAAATATGAAAAAAATCACAAAATTAGTTGTGAATTTCCTCAAGTTGAAGAAAATAAAAATCGAATTCACGACAGTTATATTAAAATTTACACCACAAGTGTAAACGTATTTTGAGAGAAAACATTGTGTTGAGGCAAAGAAATGTTCACACAAAAAGTTATGTGCAAAAATTTATTTGCCTCGAGGCAATGTTTTCTCTCAAAATACGTACGAACTCACTTTTAGCGCAAACTTTAATCTAATCATTTTGAATTTGATTTTAATTTGTCTTAAATACGAAAAAATTCACAACTAATTTTGTGAATTTTTTTGTATTTATAATTTCTTGTCAATACATTTGCATTCACAGATTTTGATGTGAATTTTTTTTAATTCACATCAAAATCTCGCGATGAGCGCGATCTGCCATTTGAATCTTTGGACAAATTTTTTTTTATTGATAGATTAATTCACCAAAACTTTATAAATGTTATTTATTTTTATAATAAATTTAACATGTCATAATTCCATTTTTGACATTGTATTTCAGCCTGTATTCACCCGTGATCCTTCCCAGATTCCTCAATGATTCCATGGGGAATCTATTGAGAGTCATTAAAGGATCCGGTTCTGGATCCCTAATGGAATCCAGTTTACGGATCTTACATTTAGTCTTCGAATCTGATCCGATATCGGACTAGATCCCGACTGGGAGCCCGGGATACAAGTCAGAATCCAGCTGTATCCCTGCCAAAATTTCTGCACGGGTAGATGAGATACAGTGAACACCGCAAATCGTGTTTTCCCAAAGGCGTTCTAGGAAAAGATTTGTTACCGGCTTGTTTGTAAATATTTTCGCGTACAAATTTCACGGAATGTTCTTGAAATGACACTTAACAATATACAAAAGGTTTCAATAAATTTACTCCATCCATATATATGAAAAAAATTAGCAAAAAAGTGTTTTTTTGCGCTGAAACCCCTCCCCTTAAAAAAATTATTGTATACAGTCACTGATATGTATGATAAACACCCTTCTTTGTAATCTCGATTTTTTTAATAGATTTTCCGAAGAAAAAAATCCCCAAAGAGCCTATTTTTTCGGCCTCTAGAGTGGCCTAACCCCTTAATCGGGAAATTTGAATATCTACTTTATTAACGTAATGAAATGCTACTGTTCACACAAGTTACGAAATTACGACGAACAAAATAGTTTGAGTTTTATAAAATAATTTTTTTATTCTTGATTGGGTGAAACAAATAAAATCAATCGATTTATTGAATTTAATCATTTTGGATCGATTTTTTTTCTGCGGGGTGGGGATGCCCTCCTGGCTACGCCAATGTCACCGGCCCGTAGTAAATTTGAAGCGACGCGTGCTATTTACGTAATGAATCCCTTTATCCCTTGGAGTACGAATAGGTTCCGACCTGCAAGCGGACATCCGGTTCCAATGAGGCAATATTTTGATACAACGCAAGAACTCATTGAGCACATATACCGAGAGAGCGAGCGTACGTGGCGACTGTTGACAAACTTTGATGGAAATTTACCGGGGATATTGCTCTCGGCATGTGTCGTTCAGTATGCATCTACATAGAACGATAGCGCATGTAAAACGTGAATGCCGAACGTGAATCGAACACGACGAGTGGGACGAGTCATCAAAGATATACAAGAGAATGTTGCGAATTCTTCATGTCCGTCTATTCGTCATACTTTCGAAACTTAAAAAAAAGAAATCCCTACTCCGGACATCGATAATTATCGACGTTTTAAAAATACCTTTGCAATATTTACAATATTGAAATAGTGTTGGTTAAAGTAAACAAATTAATTCGGACGCATTCGGGAAGTTTAGGTTTTATTTACTCCGCGAATAAAGAGGACGGGAGCCTGAATTAGAAGGTCCGAAAAATCGTTTTTTTTTTAATTGCTTAAATCGATAGATAAACTATCCAAGAATATATTTACAAAGTTACAGAGGCCAATTGTAAATATTTTCGAAGATACAAGGCCAAAAGCAGAGAAACGATTGATATTTCCTCCTATTGAAAACTTTGAAGCGCGTTTCTCCAGTTTTCATTTTCACGATTCTTCAAAATTGGCAGGCGTGATAGCAAAAAAAACTAAACGACCTATTGAATAAAAAGAAAAGTTTATTTTCTTCAGTATAAAAATGTCTTCTAAGTGAATTAAAAAAGTCGTTGAAAAGTATTTTTAAATCATTTTAACAGCCCGTTAAAGGGGATATAGAACTGGAATATGGGGTATGTATCAAGGGGGAAGATCCCTGTACAGATGGAAGTTAAAAACAAAATTAAAAAAAAATAGCACGTTACAGTGTTTTTTTAACACGTTTTTTTCAAACCTGAGAAAAATTATAATTTGACGATTTTTTCAGCTTTATCTTAATTCACCAATAAAAATATATGACGATGGAAAATTTTATTGGTTTATTTGGTTCGGTCAAGAATTACGAGCTGCATCTTTCCCGCTGATTTCGGACTGCAATAGCAAGACGCACATGGAATAGGCCGATAAATCGGCAGTCATTTAACGTTTCATGTTGAAATTTTTGTTCTACATTTTAAATATACATGAAACGTTATCTCAATGTTTACCGGGCTCACTTGTTTTTTTCCCTTCTAAAAAGATTCCCGAAAAAACCCTTTTTTTGGCCGTTCCAATTCAGGCTCCGGCCTTAAGGCGGGATTATATATACAACGATCAGACAATCGATTTCTTTTTTTCTTCTATAAACGATAGAACTGTATATGGAGAATGTTTTCCCACAGTTTTAAAGCAAAATTCGAAGAACTTTAATTTAAGGGGTAAGGCCACTGTAAATTTTTTGAAAAATCGATTTTTTTTTATTGGCTTAAAAAATAGTTTAAGTTTAAAATAAAAAATAGTTTAAGTTTCTCCGAAACTTCTTTTTTTAATTTTTTCCAATAAAAAACTATTCGCAAAACTTTAAACGCGTTTTTCTCGAAACATGGTTTTTCAAAATGGCACGCAGCATAACTCGAACAATTTTCATTTTTTTTTACTTGAAATTTTAACCAGATGTGAACATTTACATTATCTTGACAATGTCGACCGGAATTTTCAAGAACTTTATTTATTGATTTTTTATTAACAAAAAACTTGCCGTTTTTTTCGTCAAAAATCAATTTTTTTTTTCAAACGCACGCCAAATCCACAAAAATTGATACTTTTTAAAATCCGATTGACATTCTCTAGCTATAGCCCTCTAGATTAATGGTTTTTTTTTTGTTCTAGATTCAAAAGTGCACCAGTGGTGCTGCGTGCCGCGGAGCCCTGGAAGCAAAACATGTCCCGGGAAGATAGCTGTGGAACCGCCATTTTGTTTTTTTTTTACTGTAAAAAAATTTTATAATAAAGTTTAATGTATGCCCGATAACACCATTAAAAGTTTTTTTTCAAATACCTTCAATTTCGGGAGCAAAAAATTAGTGAAAAAACCTTTTTTTTTGGGCAGTTACAGTGGCCTTACTCCTTAAAGCGAAATTCGAAAAAAAAGTATTTAAATTCACAGGTAACAATTATAATCACAATCGATGTGTTGGTCTAGTTGTTAGCGTACCTGCCTCTGAAATCAACACATCGGGAGGTCGCGGGTTCGAATCACCGTCTCGTAGTTTCGGCGAGAAATAAAAACACAGGCTCCAGTTATACTGGTAGCTCCAGTTCTACACAATTTTGTTTTCTTTTTTATTCTACACAATAAAAATAAAAATTAAAAAAAATTTAAAAAAAATGTCATGGTGAATGCGATACAGAGGGGGAAGTCGGCTGCGGCCGCAAGGTGGGGATCGATTAGGGATGTGGAGTGGAGAAATGGAGGGAAATGTAAAAAGGGGGATAATCCCTGTACATGGAAGCTAAAATTGGCGCAGCGTTCGCCGTAGCAGATACAAATTTAAAAAAAATTTATAATCACAATCGTTATTGATAATTTAATTACTTTATGCCAGATTACTTGAGTAATCTGCAATTTAAGTCATTAGTTACCACAAGTACCTAGTGCAATTTAATTCAAATTCTATGTAAATTTCAAACGCGTTTTTCGCAAAACTGCATTATCGAAATTGGCGTGAAGGTTTACGGAAAAACTTTTAAGCCGATTGACTTGAAACTTGGTGGAAATAATTATAATACAGCTACATTTTACGTGACGAAAATTGTTTTTTCAAAATATCGTTTATCCAAACTTTTTTTATCCAAATTTTACAGAAATTGTGCGTGAAATGTCGATTTTTGTTTGTAAATGCGTGCCATACTGTTAAATTTGTATTTTCTTCATTTTAATTACTGTCAAATAGAAACTATGCATGTTCTAGCTCATTTTCATGTTAAATTAATTTTTTTATATTGTTTTGTATACTTCAATATACTATTAAAGTATATCTACAGTTTGGTAAATGTAGAATAATTATTCTTTACTTTTAAAAAAGCCTCAAAATTGCTTAATTGCGTCCCGTCTAATTGTATATCCCGCCTTAAGGATGTATTGCCCGCACATTCCCTACCAAAAGTGAGTTTCGGTGAGAATATTGACTACTTTGCGATAATATTAAACTCTAAAACAAATCAACCGTATTGAAGATGCTAAGAACATTGGTTTTCCATAATAAGAATGTCATAAATTGGTAAATAAATTGTTGAAACAAAATTTTGTTAAAAAAATCTCCGGTAAACTTAACTTTTTGTGACATTAAATGATTTATGATATTTTTCTGAATACATATTATTTTTTAAAGAATTTTCTCTCTGTTTCGAAAATCCCGTTTTTTGAATTTTCAGAGGCTCTACTATGACACTGTTCGTTCAACGCCTCGGACACTTATTGGATTTAATATGGAATATTGCTCTGAAAACATTGAACATTTGTGGCTCTTCATCCATCTTTTAAATTTAAAGAATTAAAATTAAAATTGAAAAAAAATTCTAAAAAAATTCTTACCCATTCAGAAAAATACACGAATTCTTTTTATAATATAAAAAAGTAGTTCATCGGACATTTCTTCAACATTTTTTTTTCTACCAATGACAACTTTTTTGCATTATTATAAACGGAAACTAATGTTCTTAGCATCTTTAATTTGGTTGATTAAAAAAAATTAATCTCATCGCAAAGTATTCAAAATTCTCGCCGAAAATCAATTTTGGTAGGAAATGTAGGTACGGGCTACACAACCTTAATGGGCTATATTTACCTAGGTGGGTAAAAAAATTGCATTTCCCAAAAATATTTTTATTCGATATAACATTTTGGCTGTATTTCCTAAAAATGTCATTGATATATTCCTAAAACTGAATGAGCTACAGCTTCTAACAGTCGGCCGGGCGAGCGGTAGCAGCACCATGCCTCAAACTTTTAGGGGCTATAGTGTGACACTTTCAAAAAATCGATTTTTTTGCCTTTTTCTACAGTTTATACTTTCAAGAATATGAGATGAGATTTTTATACTTTCAAGATTTTTATACTTTCGAGAATATGGAATGAGATTTTTCAAATTTGCTGACGTTGTAGCTCAAAGAGCAATTATTCAATTGACTTGAAAATTGAACTGAGTACTCTTGAATATATTTACTATACAATGACGTAAGATATTTTTGATTGGAGGAAAATTGACGATTCGGCATAGAAAAAATCGACCATTTTATAAGCAAGAAAACAGACTTTTTCATAACGACGCCATTTTTTTATATTTTGATATTTTTCGAAAATCCTACGTCATTGTACAGGAAATACCTTCCAGTTTAACGACATTTTTTCCTTTTTCGGTTTCAGCTACTCAATCTCGATATTTTTCTATGAAAAAACTATGTAATATAGGTCAAATATAGCCAAATATATTCTTAATTTTCCAAAACATTTAATTAAGTACTTTTCTTCCAAAAAATTCCTCAAAATCACCCAAATTTTCAGCGTCCACACTCGTATATCCCGCCTTAACCGCGTTTATCTCGAAACACTGTTTTCAAAGTCGGTGGACATAATATCTCGAGAACCGCTTAATGGATCATTTCCAAATTTACAGAGTATACGATGAGAAACATTTGAAGGTCGTTGACGATCTCACTTGTTCTCAATCGATTTTCATTTTTTCAACAATTACGTAAAAATGACGACGTTTTTACAGATTTTGTATGCTGAAGTTACGAATCGACGCCACGTTGTTAAAAATAATGATTTCGAAAATCGACGATCGTCAACGACTCGTATTTATTATTAACTTGAATACGCAATTTGGTTTTTAGATTTCAGATGAACCGTTGAAGCTCGAGAGTGTCCACCGCCGAACGTCAGTAAAATATTTCATCATCTTCCGGCAGCCATGTTTTTTGTTGTTTTTCTGTATTTTTTTGTGATTTGTCTCAAAGGCTCTCGATATATGTACCTTTGTGTTGAACAAATGCGTTTCTTTTTCGCCAACCGTGACCCAGGGAAAAAAATTTGGAATTTGGCCAATTCATTCGTGTCTCTAGGTAGATGCAGCTTCTTAAAAACCTTTTGGGAATAGCCTTGTGAGCCTCGTGCGAGGTAGAATTACTTTACGGTGGAGTAGAGGGACGAAAGGCATAGGGATGGAGTTTCTGGAGAGTTTTGACAAGTTTCGTAGACGTCTATAGATGTCTCCGCGGTCCCAGCGGTCGCAACCTTTCGCCTCTTGAATTGCGAAAAAGAAAAGTTCATTCTTTCGTGCGGGCTTTCGTCTAACAGTCTACTGAATATAATCCGCCGGGAAAATTTTATATATATACATATATACATACATATATACATATATATATATATATATATATATATATATATATATATATATATATATATATATATGTATGTATGTATGTATATATACACCCATATATATATATATATATATATATATATATATATATATATATATATATGTATATATTTTTGTGCGCGTGTGTATGTACTATACTGCTACATCAAAGCTGGCACCGGTTCACTTCAAGAAGGAACTGTCAGCTAGCTCTACCCCCGTTCTAGTCGAACTCAAAACAAGATTAAGAAAGTTCATCCCCGTCGCGACGACTGAGAACCATTTTGGATTCTCACGAGACTTACCTCCTCAGCTTTTTCTTCCTCTTGCTCTCATTTCTATCTCTTTGTCAGCAAACGTCCGCTCCGTTCAAGCGTCCAGCACTCTCGAGTCAAAGTCATCCGTCGCATTTATCTCCATTATATCGCATAAAATACGAAACGAGAAAATATGCATTCACCATTGGAGTTATTAAATTGTAAGTATTTTAATACATATCAAATTATGTTCTTACTGATGAAAAATAAATTGGAATAAATTAAGGGGGGAGATCCCTTTAGGCAGCCGACAATGAGCGAATTTTCAAGATTTTTTTGTATTGGAATTATTGATTGTATACAATTAAAATTTTATGCACATATTTTTAATTTTATTTTTCTATATTTTTTAAAAATATTTTTAAACTGGCGGATACAAGATGCTTCGCTTCAGGGACGGTTGCCGCCTGACTTGTTCCACGGTGTACAATCTAGCGCCTGGTGCATTGATCCCTAACATCAGAGCCAAGACGTTTAAGATTTTTAAGATCTACACGCTCTATGTCAACCCAAAAAAACCAAAAAAAGCACAAATGTGAACGATTGTACGGGTTTGAAAAATTGTTCTGTTTTTCTTGAAATTTTTATTATAGTATTTTTTTAATGAAGATTGGTTTTTTAAAAATCATTTTCGAAAAATTTTAGGTTCATATAGACGATAATTTATATTATCGAGAAGTGTGCGAATTAAAAAAATGATCGATCAGATAGTTTGCGACGTATCTTGTATGAGATTCACGAAAAAGTGGTTTTCAGGAAAACGCGTTTAACCGTTCGCAGTCACATGGGATCCAGGGGACCGCACACGAGACTTTGAGCGAAAATTACTATAAGTTATAGACAGTCAAGGGGGCTAGCCTGCCTTGTAAGGGTGCTTTGGAGTGTCCTTTGTAAGTACCGATTAAGGTAGGACGATTCGCGACAGCAGTTTCATAGCGGTAGTGGATAAAAAAACATCGGACGGGCGCTGGGGTCGTTTGACCCCCATGTGTACTGCACGTATATTTTTTTTGTAAAAAGTGGTATTTTTTTATTTTTTGTTCTGCGTGGAATCATTCTACGTAATGTGAGTATGAATGTGAGAATGGTAAAATTTGTTTCTATCAAGTTTACATGAATTACTCCAAAATGTGAATTCTTTGCGACGTCCGTCTACGTCATTTACAACTCATGACAATACTACCTGGAAAACCATAAAACCATTTAGAATGTGCGACAAACATAGAGTTTTCAGCTGTGTCGGCTGTGGGGGACAAACTTGATTTATTTATGATTTTGTCATATTGTGTATTTTTTTATATTTTTTGCAAAATATGTTTCATATATATTGTGTTTACACTATGATCTCATAATTTTTCAAGCCGCTGTTGCGAAGAAATTGCTCATTTTTCACGATTATGGTTCTTTTTTTTACTCTGAAATGAGTCCTTTTCAAATGTCCAAATAAATACCCTTTTTGAAACATTTACTATGAGGCTATTTTTTTTCCTTAAACTAGCATATCTCAAGAATATCGCCCAAATTTTTGTTTTGTTGAAAAATGCAAGACTTATAATGTTTAAGCATATTTTTTTTCACACATTGATCTCTTCCCAATTTTTTTCCGCCATTTTAAATACCCATTACAATATTATACTGAAAAGGCCACATTCTAGAGGGTTCAAACTAACACCCTGAATGTTTACAAGCCATTCGGAACAATGGAATCAACGTGGCGATCGTTTAAACGCGGCTGGGGTCCCACGGACCCCATGTGACCAACTAAGTTACAGGCCGAGGATGTAACCTCGAAGGGTTAAGCAGGGCGATACCTTTAGGGCAAAAAAAATTGCTCATGTTCGTGATTTTTTAAAAATTAAAGACTTATTGATAATTTTTGAGAAATAGGGTATTTTTTATTACTGCATTTAGCTGTTACATGCTATTAAAAAAATTAATCTCTAATAATAGCGGAAGTACGTATGGCATGGTTTTCTAAACTGCATTTTCAAAACTGGCGTAACGTATAGCCAAAAGACGAATCAACCGATTCTGATGAAATTTGGTATTAATCTTTCTAACCTTATTGTCTAAAAAGTGAGCCTAAGTGTTCTCGAAAATTAGAAACAAAAGATTTTTTATTGCAAAATGTAGCCATTTTTTTTCGGAAAATTTGATCTTTTTGTTTCAAAGCGTACCATTTCATCGATTTTCAACATTTCTCACTTTTTCTTGGTTCATATTCTACGTATGAGTGTTAATGAAAGAAAAATCTTCGTTGGTTTTTTTTCAGATTCATCCCGCCGACGCTACATATCACGCCGTCTTAAAACATCCGCCGCAACCCCTTAAAAAGACCGTGCCATACCTCCGCCATTCTTAAAGATTAATGATTTTTAAAAACCATGTCAGACCAAAAAGTAGTAACAAAACATACAATAAGTCTCAAAAATATTGAAGAAATCTTTCCTTAAAAAAATCATGAAAATTTAATTAAATTAATTAACGAAATTAATAAATATTAAATTATATATATTAAATTATACGTACACGGAGAAAGAATAGTACAGTAAATAATCTGATAATGATTGGCAAACACACACTGCTGTTACGCACACGTAGCTGAGAAAAATCTCACGTAACCGTCAGGTCGGAGAAATACGAGCACGCGAAGCAATATTTTTTTCCCTCTTTTTATATCCTCCCAACAAATAGTTTTTCTGCTACGAACTGTCTCGGATTTATACATGCGCTCTCGCGCTTCCTTTTCCCACTCGCGCCTTCCTCCCACTCCGAAACTTTCCATTTCATTTTTATTAATTCTGTTTCCGTCACCTATCTATATCTCGTACGTGGATCCATTTACCACCGTTGGATTTATCGTTCGTGTACACGAACATTTGTAACGTGCTCAACGAGTAATCGGAACTTGGTGGACGTGAGAGAGCCCCGAGTCGAGAATCACGTGTATTGCAATTTCGCATGCACATTCGTCTATACGCGTACACACGTACACATCTTTATGTATGCACGTGCATATACGTATTTCCGCTTTATCGTCACCTCGTAAGCTGAATTAAACACGGGATACCACCGTGACGGGTCAGAAAAATCGATTTTTTTCTTGCTCTTCCTCAATGTATTCTTATTCAAGAATATGTAAAAAAAGTCTCAAGTTAAAGTGTTGAAAGTTGGCCAAGTTACAGACGATTTAGTAAGAGCAGGTAGCACAACGATTTACTGCGATTATCGCCCAATTGAGCTCATGCGAACTGACTAATGGTTGCCGCGCTATGAGCTACTAATATTCTGAGACAAGGGCTGGATAACAAAACATCCAGCCCTTGTCTAGTCACTGCCCAGCCGATTTTGGTCACGAATGATAAAGTGGGGTTATGTTACTACGTGTAATTCCATCGAGCAATTGACTCATGGCTAGCTAGCAAACCTGACTTTCAGATGGCGTTGCAAAAGAAAAAAATGCTCAAGTCGGTATGTCGCCATCTAGGTGTTAGGTTAGGTACTACCTAAGTGTTAGGTTATCTAGGTTAGGTACCAACACTAGCTAACTGCGGCTATGCGCCCCTCGGCTAGTCACTACCTAACTAACTACTACTACTAGCTAACTGCAGCCCTAGGCTAGTCAATACCTAACTAACGACTACTACTAGCTAACTGCACCCCCTGGCTAGTCACTGCCCAGCTGATCTAGGTCACAAATGACAAATAAGTGAGGTTGTGTGACTACGTGTAGTGCTATCGAGCGATTGGCTCATGGCTAGCTAAGCAACTTGAGTTGAAGCTGACGTTGCGAATGGAATAAAATTCTCAAGTGGGCATCTCGCCATGACCTAGCCAACACTAACTAACTGCGGCTATGCACCCCTCGGCTAGTCACTACCTAACTAAGTACTACTACTAGCTAACAGCAGCCCTAGGCTAGTCAGTACCTAACTAATGACTACTACTATCTAACTGCACCCTCTGGATAGTCACTGCCCAGCTGATTTTGGTCACAAATGACAAATAAGTGAGGTTGTGTTAGTACGTGTAGTTTTATCGAGCGATTGGCTCATGGCAAGCTAAGCAACTTGAGTTGAAGCTGACGTTGCGAATGGAATAAAATTCTCAAGTGGGTATCTCGCCATGACCTAGCCAACACTAACTAACTGCGGCTATGCACCCCTCGGCTAGTCACTAACTAACTAACTACTACTACTAGCTAACTGCACCCCTTGGCTAGTCACTACCTAACTAACTACAACTACTACTACTAGCTAACTGCAGCCCTAGGCTAGTCAATACCTAACTAACGACTACTACTAGCTAACTGCACCCCCTGGCTAGTCACTGCCCAGCTGATCTAGGTCACAAATGACAAATAAGTGAGGTTGTGTGACTACGTGTAGTGCTATCGAGCGATTGGCGCATGGCTAGCTAAGCAACTTGAGTTGAAGCTGACGTTGCGAATGGAATAAAATTCTCAAGTGGGTATCTCGCCATGACCTAGCCAACACTAACTAACTGCGGCTATGCACCCCTCGGCTAGTCACTACCTAACTAACTACTACTACTAGCTAACTGCAGCCCTAGGCTAGTCAATACCTAACTAACGACTACTACTAGCTAACTGCACCCCCTGGCTAGTCAATGCCCAGCTGATCTAGGTCACAAATGATAAATAAGTGAGGTTGTGTGACTACGTGTAGTTCTATCGAGCGATTGGCTCATGGCTAGCTAAGCAACTTGAGTTGAAGCTGACGTTGCGAATGGAATAAAATTCTCAAGTGGGTATCTCGCCATGACCTAGCCAACACTAACTAACTGCGGCTATGCACCCCTCGGCTAGTCACTACCTAACTAACTACTACTACTAGCTAACTGCACCCCTTGGCTAGTCACTACCTAAATAACTACTACTACTGGCTAACTGCGACCCTTGGCTAGTCACTACCTAAATAACTACTACTACTGGCTAACTGCAACCCTTGGCTAGTCACTACCTAACTAACTACTACTACTAGCTAACGGCACCCCGTGGCTAGTCACTGCCCAGCCGATCTCGGTTACAAATGACAAAGTGTGGTTATGCGACTACGTGTAGTTTCATCAGGCTATGGGCTCATGGCTGGCTAAGCAACTTGGTTTACAGATGACGTTGCGGAAGAAAAAAAAATCCTCAAGTCGGTATTTCGAGATGACCTAGGCAAGACTAGCCAATTGGCGCCGCACTAGCCAGAATAAACGATCGGACAAATACATTTTAAGGTTATGTAATTCTATGCGACTATCGCTCTCAATGCAAACGAAATTGTTAATCCACCCATTTGTGAACAATCTAACTTTGTGTATTGTAACATATGCAGACGTTACGAAAATTCCGAAATTAAACAAGTAGAACTGGCTTAGTGGACAACGTTACAGGTCATCACCAAGAGGTCCCAGGATCGAAACCACGTTACGCGTAAGCGTTTTTCAGATATATGTTTTTATTGAACAATTAATATATGTACGAAGAATATCGTAAAGGAGTAGAGTGATGTAAATAATGTGCAAAAAATATGTATAGTCGGAAATTTTTTTATTTAGTCGTCACCTAATTTGTTTTTCCCAATCACTAGCTAAAGAAAACTAGGTCATGGCTAGGTCAGAAATAATATACAGCCGTGAGACATTTCTCCCTATCTAGTCACCATCTAATTTGTTGTATTCAGTTACTAGACGACCATAGCGTTACAAGGCTGGGTAGACAATAGCTAAAACGGCTAGCTAATGGCGATACGAAACGGAACTTTACTAGCTTGTAGCTAGGCGCTAATGAGTTACGTTTCCCACTCGGGTTGTAACTCAGACTAGCTACCACAATTTCTACTCGGGTACTTCATGAAGACTCATGTCGGACGCCAGCTGAACTGGCAGAATCTTTAGGAGTTGATCACCCACCAATTTCGAAACGTGTGAAAGCATTAGGAATGATTTTTTCAAATGGCACATTAATTTTCACGAAAAAACAGCGAGAACTTATACAAGATCCCAATACGATCGTGTATTGAATGTCACGTCCTGTGCCGAACAAGTGGCTACGAACTCGAAGAAAGTACAAAAATCTATAAATACCCGAGTAGAAATTGTTCTAGCCTGTCTGAGTTAAGACCTAGTAACTGGCTCGCCCAATTGAGCTCATACGAACTGTCCAATGGTTGGCTCGCTATGAGCTAGTAATGGTTGGCTCGCTATGACCCAGTCGCTAGCTGAAAAAAACTAGGTCATGGCTAGGTCAGAAATATAATACAACCGTGGGATATTTCTTTCTATCTAGTCACCATCTAATTTTTTGTATTCAGTCACTCGAGGACCAAAGTGTTACAAGGCTGGGTAGTCAATCGCTAATATGGCTAATCGCTAATCGCTAATACGCCTAATGGCGATTCGAAACATCACTTTACTAGCTTGTGGCTAGGCGGTGATAAGTTACGTTTTCCACTCGGGTAGTTACTAAAAAAAGATTCTCCATGCTGGAATTCATCCCAACACGACAATCACCGATCTCAAAACAAATTGGCACCTCTACACTTTCACCAAAGTTCAAAGAAAGGAACCTAAGATTGTTCCCTCGTGTTTTCGTCGAATTGGAGCATTTTCCCTCAATCCAGATTCGTTGATTCCGGAGAGTGAAAAGATGCATGAACGTTATTCGTAGTCGTTTCACCCTTTGGGGAATGGTCGAACGTGTTCGTGGATCGAACGACTGGAGTGTCAGATTCAGCTGGGTATTTTAGCTTCGAAGTATATACGTGAGCACGCTAGCTGAGGTGTTCACCCCATTATTGTCGTATCAGTTCAAGAGTGCGATGTCACACGGAGAAACAGAGAGCTCGTAGCGGACAAAGCACCAATTTCCGAAAATACAGTCGCTGCTGCACTACATTAGAATATTATACGTATGTGTGTGTGCGTATATGTATATACATATATTGTGTTTTTCAGGTCTGAGAGGAACGTCCTGTTGGGTTTCGTGGAGTAGTCTACTCCATAAGCTGGTCCTCGAAGCTTCCTAGTTTTCTCTCCGGTTCACGTTACACCGCATATTCGTTGGACCTCGAAAGGATCTTGAGAGTGAACAGTTCTGAGAGTAAGGCAGTGAAGAGGAAAAGGGAGGGAAAGTGAAGTGAAGAAGAGAGATGAAGCAGGGGAAGGACAAAGTTGAGATCCACTTGTCTTTGCCGAGATAAGACACGGCTTCACCTCCATCGATCCTATGCCCCTGATTATCCGCTCATACCTGTCGCGAGAGATTCTCGATACTTGATCCCGGCAAATGATGGTACTCGTGTCTGGCTGACAGTGGAACTCGGAAAAAATAAGTCAAGGCAAAAAAGAACGCCTCTAGGTGTAGCGTTGTTATCCATTTCTGATGAGGTAACTTTGGCTCAATCGGTTTTACAAACTGCTCTTTAGGGAAGTTGGAGCGTTGGCCACAAACTGAGACTAAAAAATACATATCTTATTGTCTAGACTATGCTGAGTCTTTGTGAATTTTTTGAATTTTTTTTACCACAAACCACCAGCAATAAAAAATAGTTTAACGGAGACTTTGTCTTTGAAATTTAGCGGGAGATGTTAGCGGCTCAACATGAGCAGCTAGATGAAGAGGAGTGATGCCTCTATGGACCAGGCATTGCCGATTAGCGGTAATTATAAACACATTTGTGTAAACACATTACGAAACTTTAAACGCGTTTTTCTCGAAAACACGTTTTTAAAAATGGCTGACATTCTCCTGACCGCTGTAATTAACATATCGACCTGAAATTTGGAGAGCATACTCAGAAAATATGTCTTCACGGAATGACGGATCGTTTTTTCGATAGATACATTTTTGCATTTATTATTTATCTTTTTATGCGAAAAAACGCGAAAATTCGATTTTTTTTAAATTGCCGCCATTTTCCGAAATTTGTACTAAACGAAAAACCCATCCGTCATTCCATGACCAAAGGGTCACAGATTGATAATATGCTTTGAATTTGTGTTTCAGACCAACAAAGAGGGGGCAGTGATGTCAGCCGTTTACCTCCCGCGATTTGAGGACCTGTTTTCGTGGAGCTGCAACAGCCGACATTTTGATTTTTTTTTTTCAAAAAAACACATTTTTTATCGTTCTGTATATCATGAATAAAAGCGAGAAAAAGCGCACTCAAAAAGCTTTACTCGTTTCCTTTAAAAAAAATAAAATGTAAACACCTGAAATATGGCACTCCAAGGACAAAGTCTCCCTTAATGGATGTAATTTCACTTGTGGTTAGGTGGGCAAGACGTTCGCCCTACAGGTGGTGTCATTTTTTTTTTACTATTCATCACCAGACTGAAGTTACAACATTTTAAGATAATGTATGAAACATTAAGGGGCTATACCAGTGTGAAAAGCTTCAGCCTCTCAGCAGGCATTATTCGAGGAAGAGGAGGGTCCATTGTATGGCCCAGCTATAGCTGATTAGCAGTTTTTATGGTAAATATAATTTTATTTTGCAAAAATCGATAGTTAAATCTTCAAACGTGTTTTTCTCGAAATGAGATTTTTCAAATTTGCTGACATTGTAACTCAAAGAGCAATTATCCGATTGACTTGAAATTTGAACTCAGTACTCTTGAATATATTTACTATACAATAAAGTAGGATATTTTCAATTGGATGAACATTGACGATTTGGCATTGAAAAAACGACCATTTTATAGGCAAGAAAACAGACTTTTTTCAGAACTACACGATTTTGTTAGATTTTGATATTATTCAAAAATCCTACGTCATTGTACCGGAAATACGTTCCAGTTTAACGACACTTTTTCCTTTTTCGGTTTCAGCTACTCAATCGGCCGTAATCATGTCGGCAGTGAAGGAACTTTTTTTTAGCGCCTCCGAAGGCCACGCATAAGTCGCATGAGTCTCAATATTTTTCTATGAAAAAATTGTGTAATATAGGTCAAATATAGCCAAATATATTCTTAATTATCTGAAACGTTTAATTTAGTACTTTTCTTCCAAAAATTTCCGAAATTCACCCAAATTTTCAGCGTTCACACTGGTATAGCCCCTTAAAAACAAAAATACTCGTAGGATTTGGTAAAAATAATCATTTCACTCCAAATCACTTTAAATTGTATTGCTGGAATTATTTATTCCGAACGTTGTTAGCGAATCGCAAATGAATTTAAATATTATTTCCGAAGCATGAAATCCTCGCACATTTTTGAAATTGAAACATTCGGAAGTTGCAGCTGTGACGTCAGACTAGCACTTCCTATAGCGCGGTCGTGCCTGATTTAACTCATTTGTTCCACTAATTGAATTCTGATCCATCAACTTTAAATCGTATCTTTGATAATTTTTTTCCCTATGACGAAGGGCGCAAATACAGTTTCTCCGGAGTGTTCCGTATTCAGAATTTTGGAAACTTCATTCTCCTGCACTCAAAATTGAATTTTCATTTTTTCCAGTATACACTATTTTCTCTGGCAAATACTATTAATGACAAAAATGCGATATATTTTTTTTCCAAAGAGGGCTTTAAAAACGATTAAAAATCATATTTTTTTCAGTCGCGGAATCATCGCACAAGACCCTTAAAAAACATGGCCACCTTATAAACGTCACTCATATCCAATATTGAAACATCAACGTTTGGTAAAAGACTACGAATCTTAACTGGCGAATGAAGAGCGTTGCTGCCAACCTCAATGTCTGCGAAGTTGTTGTATTTCGGCAACACTTAATATTCATTAATGGTTATAATAAATAATCTCGTGACATAAGTTTAAATAGGCATCATTATGAATGAAAGACGCAGTTTTTTCATAATAATCATCGATAATGTTAGACTTTTTCGAATTGGTAGTAACCCAAAGTTTATTCTTATTCACATATGAAAAATATAAAAATGCATTACTTTTCTCTTTAAGACAGCCATCCCATGTGACAGGTTAAAAAAATCGGAATTTTGTTTTTTGCAAATTTTACAATTTTTTACAATTTTTATACAAATTTTTTATAAATATTTCACAAATTTTTAAGAATGTGTGCTTGTTATATGGACCCGGCATAGCAGACTAATGGTGAGTCAACATTTTCGTTTAGTACAGTCGTGCTGTATATTGGAATCGGAAAAATTAGAAGAACGCTAGTTTTTTGACAGGTATTTTTGTAGGTGCCGCGGATGCTAAATCCAAGTTTGCCTAAAAATCGGGGTGTAAGGTTTTTTTAGGGGTTGAATGGGGATGGGGGTGGATTAATGCCAAACTACAACTCCCGCGAGGTCGGCGCCAGGAGACTAAATGTTCAGAAAAATCCGGGCTTTATTTTTGTCCATAGTGCCAAAGTCGTGGAAGTTCACTTTGGGGGTGAAAAAGTGGGGTGAAATTTTACAAAATCAGTTTTAACTCGATAACTCTTTAGGAAAAATTAATACAATTTTTGTTCAAATAGGAACGTCGTAGCCATTGAAAAAACGCGTCGATCGAGTATTTGATCATCCCGCTCCAATAATATCTTCACCGCCAAAAAAATGGTTGAAGTATTGAAAAGAAATTTTTTTATTGAATAACTCAAAAACAATCGATTTTTCGGAGATGGTTTAAATGTACGAAACGTAAAGAATAATTTTCTCTATATTTTCGTTTCTATGGACCCTCCTTGAACTTTGCTTTTTGAACCCCTTTCGAGGGTTGAAAATTCAAAATGAAATTCTGGCGAAACTATTATCATAAAAAATCAAACACCGTCATTTGTCTGAAGTGGACCGCTGCAACCTCCTTAAAAAGAAAGAAAAATCGGAAAAGTTGATCGAAACATACGAGCAAAGAAGCTTATCGGTGAAAAAAGAAAAGAGCTGGATTCCTCTGGAATAATCAGGGATTACGTCAAATCGTTAGACGAAAAGATTAGCCGGTCATTTAGCATACGGGGCACTCGATTTTGCCGGAATAGGAACAGCGTGCTTGAATTCCCATACGGGGTATCACGTGCAAAATCGAACGTGCTTCGTAAGAGGAATATTTGGTGATTTTATTATGTGAGAATGATTGACCAAAATAAAAATTGCGAAACAACCGCAGTAAATAAGCACTGCGAAACTTTTGTTTACGGTTTCGAACTTTTTGTACCGATTAAATGAATATTCATTCGGAGGCCTCCTCCGCGTCGACGGACACGAGTACAAGCGGATTCGAATCGCGCTTGTGGAAAAGCAGACCATTTTATCGTGTCGTTATCATAGACGATCATTGTTAAAACCGAATTAATGGTAGTTTATTCCGATCGTGCGGTTATCCAGTTCGGAGATCTGGGCCTAAGAAACGGTCATTTGATACAAAGAAAATCCCTACTAAATATTCAATTACCAGCAGACAAGGATTGGTCGAATCCTTATCTGCTCGAAAAAAAATGTCGAAAGTAAGCACTTTTTAGATATAAATACGCAAAATTGATCTAAGAGTGTTTGGATGACGCTGAAGCGAATGGCGATAATAATTTTGCAATCAACCTTCGAAAAAATGTTTGAAGATGTTTAAAACCGTTCAACTCGGAACCTAACAATTTTTTTGAGAAACATTTCAAACAAAAGTTGTTTAGGACATAAAAGTACGTAAAAAAGTATTGAACATTCGTCTTTGTATCTTCAAATGTGAGGGAGAAAAAGACGAATGAAAATTTGTTTGCAAGACAAAATCCCTTTGCAGCCGAAGCACCACTGGGAGTGTAGGAGACGCAAGATACTCGTTGGAGCGCGGTGCGCGCATGCGTGGCTGAACTATAGAAAGAACCTCCTATGAGTGCGAACGGCATAGCCATATAGTGCGTTTCTTTCTGACAGTGATCCTCAACCAGTAATTTTGTCAATGTTCAGTCGTCATTTTTCGATACTTATATAATAAATAAAAATAAAAAAATCTCTACAAAGTTAGTTTAACTCTTACTAAAGCAATATGTACTAAAAAAAAATCCGAGATATATAAGAATTTTATATTTTTATTATTTTTTGACACTTCGTGGTTTTTGTCCCCCAATTGAATGGTTTTTCGTTTTTTTCTCCCTTATTTTTGAAGATACGAAGATGAATGTTTAGTACTTTTTTACCTACTTTTATGCCCCAAACAATTTTTGTTTGATATATTTTTCGTTAAAATTATTAGATTCCGGATTAAACGGTTTTTAAACATTTTAAAACATTTTCTCGGGGGTTGATGGCATAATTATTATCCCCATTTGATTCAGCAACATCCAATTACCCTAAGATCAATTATACGTATTTATTTCTAAAAACTGATTACTTTCATGGTTATTGTCTGGACTGAAATGGCTCACGGCGTATGTTGAAGAGCAAAAATAAAACTCGGTGCTCGTACGTGCATATCACTTGCTATGTGGGATGGGTTTGTTTGGGTTTATTTAATATAGTAGAAGCGCAGTAAAATAAATAATTTTCAATATACGACATATCGAAAACTATTGCTAGTCGCCAATATCCTTTTGAAGGTTCTCTTAAAATATTGAAAAGAAGGTCAGTGCAGATGTCAGCTGCAAAACGCCCAAAAGCAAACGATCAATGCCTGGAATAGATCTGGCAAGCCGTTCATCCGCCTACAGTACCTCAATGCTGGTCGACGATTATTGGCTGATTGTCAGCAAACCGTTTAATGGCTGAATGCTGGCATTTTTGTTACGACAGGCGATCCTATATGGAGTGCAGCGTTTATATCAAAACTGCATTTTTTAAGTTGGCTGGAAACATAACGCAGACAATTTTCAACCGATTCACTTAACATGTTGAATATATCTGGAAAAAAAACATTGTCTATAGAACTACGTAGGTTTTTTTATATTGCATAGTTCATTTGTTAATAACAATTTTGATGATAAATGAATTGAAAGAAATTGTTTGGTATACTTCAATATACTATGAAAGTATACCTACAGTTTGATAAATGTAAAATACTTATTTCTTAGTTCAAGATATCTCTCAAAATTGCTCAATTTTTTCCCGCCTAAATGTATATCCCTCCTTAAGAAATAAAATAGCCGGAATCAATCAAAGTGACGTGCATGGTCGTGTGGGTCGCGTTTGTGTTCATTGTAAGGCACCGGAGAGGATTATGGTAATGGGAGGGAAGGAAAAGGCAACGCGGGGTGGAATTGAGCTACCCCAGGGTTACATTAATTACTAACATAAAACAGAAAAGAGGAAGAGCGAGGAAGTACGGGCTCCCTGCGAATACGAACTGCCTTATTCCACGGATCATAAAATCGGAACGTGGCATTTCGAGTTCGCTCGGACCGTGTGGTCGTTACTAATATGGAGCTGGAAAAGAACAAAAAATATCGGATGATGTAAGGGCCAGTTTATAAGTGGAAAAGGCGAGTAGCTACGCTCGACGAATGGTCGGACTTTGCTAAACAAAGGAAAGTAGTGGATAAATTGCACGGACTCGAAATAACAGAAAGGATATTCAGGTTACCGTTACAACGAATTTTGGATTAATAAAAACAAATTAAAAAATATCCATAAAAATTAATGAATTTCTAAAAAAATAATCAATGATAATACTAATTTAATAATAATTTCTTCTAATTCAATGGGAAAATATTTTGTACCTCAATCAATAACCGAATCAATGGGGTGGATTTTTAATTCTATTTCATCCCTACATTTGTTATGAATAAAAATATTCTCTTATTTCCATGCGATGTGGTTCGTTTAAGGTATTCCTCTCACGGAGCTGAATATTTAATAATTAACTGATTTTCTCCTACGACGAAGTAAAAATACGTCCCAATATACTGGTCAAATTTCAATTCGAGTTACGGAACTTTTTAGAATAAATTACGATTTTTTAAATCGTCTAATTTATACGGCACTTTACGGAGACGACATGCAGGCCTCGTTTGTATCTAATAATTTACACACAAAATAACTCTAGATGTCTGATCTAAACTGCTGTGCGCGTGTAAAAAATTCTGAAGATTCGAACCGACATTAAAAACAGGGGAACACCGAGTATTTGACGAAAATATTAATGATAAACTGGGAAAAATTGTGACTAACAGAAGAATTTTCGTAGTCGCGACTTTTTAGAGAAAATGTAAAAATGTCTGAATCTACTAAATTTGCGCGAAATTTTTTATTCAAATTTTTCGTTGGGTATAATAGTACGCAACGATTGTATTTTTTATTAATTGAGCGCCACTGTGATGAACCGGAGATTCAAAAGGACCCTGTCTATGCCCCCACAAAATCCAGCCCTCCGCGAAAGGACATTTATTTGTGTGTAAATTTCATTAAAAAAATATAAATATTTAAAGAAGTTATAAATCTCCTACAGGATCTTTGAGTGTGAGGGGGGTATACTTGATTTTGGCTGCCCGGTTGATCCAAAACAAAAAAACGAGATATTTTCTCAAAATAGATAATATTGGCCAAGACTTGACAGAGCTTTTTCTTGTTATCGTGTTTCAATCGTAGAAAAAAAAAGTTTGAATTTTTTTTCGATTTTTCGAGGAAAATTCACATCATTATTGTCAATAAGTAAAGAAAAAAATGATAATAAGAAAAAAGTCGGTCAAGACTAAACTACTATTACACTAAATAAGTGTACGAAATTTCAAGACAATACGTTTATAAGATGTCAAGAAATCGTGTACACCGTTTTGAAAAAAACATACCTTCGAGAAAAACGCGTATAAAATTTTACTAGTACTTCTATCGTTGTAATAAAAAGTTTACATTCAATCTGCGATTTTTGCACCATACGTTGGACTTTCCTTGTCAATTCGAGTTGCCTCAAGCGACGAACGAGACTGGAGATTTTCACAGTATCATAACGCCTTAATATTTTATGCAATTCTTTGCCATTCGTGGTCGCAGACGACCGTCCGGTGGAGCTCACCTGTTATTCCCAGATCGTCTCCTCTAGTAATAAAAACCGTGCTCGCCCCGGCAAACGTTGGATTCTATTTTTTTCGCAGTATATTAGAGAAAAACAATTGTAAAAATGTATCGAACTTTATCCCAGGGATTAAAAAACATAATTATCCTTCATCATTATATTGTTTGAAAGAGCCCAGGTGTTTTTTGTTTATCCACTGGCGGCTGGTTGGGTTTTGGTCAGGTTCTGAATACGTGTGCGATACATTATATCGGATGAGGCAGAGTGAATAAAAAAAAAATGTAACGTACGTCTCCATTCGTTTCCCCAAGGGGATGCTTTATCTACCGTAAAAGTGAATCGCTTTCGAGGTAATACGAATTGCCTCGTAAGAGCCGCAAAGACACCACTTCAAGCACCCACATATAGAGATAAACGTCCGTATACCTGTGCACACAGCAGTTCGAAGTTTGGCGAAACGCCCTGGCGTGGACGATGAGCAAGCTCTCGCAAGACCGTAGCATAGGAAATTGTCGGAGAATCATAATTGATAACCGCCCCAGGTGTCGGGGCTCCTCTCGCACGGCTAGTGACATATATCGCGGAGCCCCTGAAGGATCCTACGATTTATACGCGAAATTGGGTTGGCTCAGGAAACGAGAGGATGTGAGATAGACGGAGAGAGATAGAGAGAGGCCGAAGGGTCCCATCAAGTAAAGGGCTCAAGAGAAAGATTAAGGGCTCGTCACCTCCAACGTTTGGAGCCCCTGTGTACAAGATGTGGAAGGATTCATCGTTAACAGCCGTAAAAAGAATCGGAAAATGACGGAAAAACAAAAATGGAACAAGTGAGTAAAAAAAAACTAAAATTGAAAAATTTGTAAAAAACCAAAATTAAAAGTTAGTGAAAACGAAAATGGACAATTAGTAAAAATAATTGAAAAATTAGTAGATAACAAGCATTGAACAAATTAGTTAAAAACAAGACTTGAATAAGTTAGTAAATAACAAAAATTGAAACATTAGTGAAAAATGGAAAAATTAGTAAAAATTCATCGTTAACCGCCGTGAAAAAAAATCGGAAAAATACTGAAAAATAAAAATTGAACAAATTAGTAAAAAAAAAAAACTAAAATTGACAATTGGTAAAAACGAAAATTGAAAATTAGTAAAAATAATTGAAAAATTAGTCAAAAAACAAACATTCAACAAATGAGTTAAATTCAGGACTTGAATGAGTTAGTAAAAAAAAATGTTGAAAAATTAGTAAATACAAGACTGGAATAAGTTAGTAAAAAACAAAAATTGCACAATTAGTTAAAAAATGGAAAAATTAATAAAAAATTGAAAAATGAGTAAACAAATGGAAAAATAAGTTAGGAAATGGGAAAATTAGTTTAAAAAATGGAAAAGTTAGTAAGAAAATGAAAAAATTAGTTAAAAAATTGAAAAATTAGTACAAATAAAAATTGATAAAATCGGTAGAAAAACAAAAATTATCTTCGAATTTGAAAGCTTCTATAAAGGAGCCCGGCTTTCATAACGTTCATTTGGAGTTTACGACAAGTTCAATTGTCGGCGAGCCTCGTAGTATTCGAAGGCACGTGTACGAAAAGTGCGAAGTGCATGTACTTGGGAAAGGGTAGATCCAGAGCAAATTTTCCGAGATTGCGAATCGTCGAGGACTTTTTTTTTACGAGGATCCACATTTGCATACGTTTATCGGTACGGAAGATGTGCAATCTCGTCCGTGCTCGAAGATACAATCAGAGACGATAAACTATAAAAGTTGACTGCGCAGAATGGAGGAACGAGGCAGAATACTGCAGGACGTGTAATTCAATTCGGCCAAGAGCGTCCTGGCGACAAAAGCAACGAGGCATCGAGTTTTGTCTTTTTATGCTTTTTTTTTTACATCTGTTTTGCTCGACATATTTCCTACGGGCAAAGCAGGTAAGGCCTTTCGCGAAGTTTTGCCTTAACTGCTGTTCTAAATATCCACTGGGGCGACAAAGTTCCGCGCTGATAATGGAGCTTTTCTCGTTTGGCGAGACAAAAGATTCACGTGGCCTCGCGCACCTCTTAGTGGATCCGAGAGTACGTGTACGGACACACATAGGCACACGCCCAACTTTCCATACACTCCCTCGAACGGTCTAAAACAGGCATGAATAGAAATTGAACGGCTGATAGAAGTGGGCTGCAAAAGCGAGGCACTCTCGCTGCTTGTTCCTTAATCGTCGTCTTCCTTGATGGAATACACGATGATTGAGCTACGTGAAAAAAAAAAATGTAATCTCAAGCCAACTGCCAAAGTAGAGCGTGGAAACCCGTTTTTCAATAATATCGAAAAGCCGGAATATCAAAAAATCATTATTATTCAGACAAAGTCAAAATATCATTATAATCTTTGCTATTTCCATTTAAATTACTTTTATTTGTTTTTTTGTACTACGTTTAACAGTCTTAAAATGTTAATGCCTACATTAAATATTTCAGAAGTGTCAATTCGTTTATCCACGAGTGTGGAAGCCTCCTCCGCGGCATTAAGGGGCTATACCAGTGCGAACAGCTTCAGCCTCTCAGCAGGCATTATTCGAGGAAGAGGAGGGTCCCTCGTATGAACCAGGTATAGCTGATTCGCAGCTTTTGTGGTAAATATCATTTTATCTTGCAAAAATCGATTGCATTTCGCAGAAAAGTACGTATGGAGTTTCTGATTAATCGAAAAACTTTTCATTTTATGAGCAGTTATAACTAAATTTTCCACTAAAAATTCATTTCTTAAGTTCAAATACCTACAACTTTTGAATAAAACAATATTTTTTAAATTCCGTACGTACTTCTTTAGGTACCCGGGTGGTCTGAAGGGTTAGCCTGACCAGGATCAGGCCCTGATCGGGGTGTGATACGGATAACACCTATTACGGACATCCTGATCCGGCCCCGATCGGGCCAGAAGTATTTAGGCCCTAAATCAGGCTATACTAAAATGGCCCTACTAAGGCATCACTGATAAGATCCTGCTTAGGCTTTCTCCGATAGGGCCCTACCAAGGCTTGCCCTGATAGGCCCTACTAAGGCTTTCCATGATAGGGCCTTACTAAGGCTGTCGCTAATGTGGCCCTACTATGGCTTTCCCTGATGAGGCCATAAATAGGCATGTCCTATAACTGCCTCAGCAGTCGCTAGATGCACATAACCTCTTATTTTCCACATGAAAACATCGATTTTGCAGCATCGTAGCTTCGGAGTTTCGATACATTCCTGAATTCTATTTTTAAAAAATGTGCTATAGATTGTCACGACAAAAAACGTTATGCAACTCGGATGCGTGTTAGAAGATTTCGGCAGCTTTGTAAGGCGAAGAGAGAGAGGAACTATACGAGGGTGGGGTGAAAAGTTTCCGGCCTGACCAAGAGATGGTGCCACTAGGTCTAGTTTTGGAGCGGCGTCCTACAGTACCATTCCTACCGAGCTTGTATGTACAGTTTCAGCCCAATCGCTACGTTAGTTTGCGTTTGAGAGCACATTGCGCGAGACGCTTCCGTTGTTTTCGTAAAAATTGAAAAATTGGAAAAACGTGCTGTCATCAAATACTTCCATTTGAAAGGTTTTACACCAAAACAAATGAAAGAAGAGATGGATTCAACACTAGGAGACTCCTCCCCATCATATTCAACTATTAAGCAGTGGGTTTCTGAATTTAAAATGGGTCGTGTGAGCACCACTGACGAGCCTCGCTCAGGACGGCCCGTTGAAGTCACAACTTCAGAGATGATTGAAAAAATCCATAAAATAGTGTTGGAAGACCGCAGGTTGAAAGTGCATGAGATAGCTGAGACCTGTAGGATGTCAGCTGAACGTGTGCGAAATATTTTGTACAACCATTTGAACATGGAAAAGCTGTGTGCAAGGTGGGTGCCGCGTTTGCTAACGCTCGACCAAAAACTGCTTCGAAAAACCATTTCTACCGACAATTTGGCGCTGTATAGGCGTAATCCAAACGAATTTTTGCGTCGATTCATAACTGTTGATGGGACATGGCTCCACCACTACACTCCTGAAAAAGATTTAAGAGCAACGAAGAAGTTATCGAAGCTGTAAATCAGTATTTTGAGGAGCTTGACGAATCTACGTTTAAAACTGGTATAACTAAATTAGAACACCGTTATGAGAAATGTATCAGCGTTGATGGAGATTATGTTGAAAAATAAAGCAAAAAAAAAATTTTTAAACATCGTTTTTCTTGGTCAGGCCGGAAACTTTTCACCCCACCCTAATTATTTTAATTATTTATTTAATTAATTATTTTTATTATATATGTAAATAAGGTTAAGTTTCAAAAATCTATAGCATGTTATTCGATAAACCTCTTTAATTGTCACAATAATGTTGACTAATTGATATACTTTATGTGATACAACAAATAATTATAGGAATTCATTTGGTCTCTTTTGCCATATGTGGGACTAAGATGTTACAAGCATTCGTTAGCATAAGGGCAGAGTGCTTCGCTTTGGGTAAGTAGGTACGAGGTTCGGTTCCCATATAGGCGAAATACTTTCTTCGAACGAAAACATTTCAGCAGGCCAGGGAATGACGAATTATTATACAAAATCATTGTAGTGGAACTCTAAATCAAGTGCTTCATTCCATTTTGGATTTTTGAAATATTATATGCATTTCTTACTGATCAGGCAACCTGATAGGGGCCTGATCAGGCAACCAGGTCAGGCTCATATGTGACACAACGTTACATTTCCTAGTAGGGTCCTTTCAGGCTGCCTTATTAGTGCCCTACCAGGGCAGTCAAGCAACCTGATCGGGCCCTGATCTGGGCCCCATCGAAATTTCTACGCGGGTATTCTAATGGATATTGACGAGAATTTTTGTTTTTTGTTTTAGATGAAAAATTGTGGATGCTAAATGTCACGCCGCGGAAAGCCTAAAAAAAGATCACAAAGGAAAATATTAGTAGTCGGCCATTTTGTACATCGAAAAAAATATATATATATTTTCTAACAGCTTGATATTCATACTAAATAGATGTGTGATCAATTTTATGAGTGAATCACTTTTTCATACGAAAAAAATTGTTAAGTTCTCACATGATTTTATACCCGTTACTGAGGCCTAACCCCTTAACATACTAAATCTAATACCGTATGATTTTTTTGTTTCGAATTACCTATCTCCAAGATTTCATCAACAGCGCAGACCTAACATTTTTAGGACATTTTTTGATGTACTGTTTCGTCTATGAATAGTGACTTAAATAAATAATTTTTTTTCAAATGTATTTCGACAGTGCATTTATTAAGTGTAACAACTTTTATATCAATATCTATAATATAAACCTATCAAAAAATTCATGAAAATAGCCTTTTTAGCGTCTGAAGCGAGAAGACCCCTGAAGTGCTCACTGTACGAGGGAAATGTCAGGGTACAGAAAGTCCCACATCGGTACAAAGAGATGACAAAAAAAAATACGTTACTCAAGACAATCAATTGCATTTTTCGTACATGATACATTTTATTCGAAGTACATATTGGCTATAAAATTGACGATACGATAGGATAAACGATTGTCCATTTGCAAAACGGTCGTTTCCAGGCACAAGGAGCATTGGGAGTGCAGATTCATTCAGGAAGTTGAGAGTGATTGAGGGGAGTTCAATTTGGCGGCTTTCGGTTTCACGACGTCCGAGAAGCGAACTGCTATTTCGACGGTAGCCATGTTCGGGGTAAGGAACTGCTGCAAGGTTTCGACGTCGGGACGCGGTATGCGATCGAATGGATAGCCCATTGAACGCGCGTCGGGATACTTCAGATCCCGCAGGCCGCAGAAGCTCGAGGCATCGTTGCAGCATCGGGGATTGAGCTGTTCAACCTGCAAAGGAAAAATCCCGAGTAGAAATCTTGCTCCAGCTACAATAAACACCTGATCAGGCATCCTGATTTCTTTTTCCAGCCTTGATCAGAATTTTTTATCAAGCCCTGATCATTTTTGAAACACAATCCCTGACTTCCGTCTGATCAGGGTAAAAAATCAAGGCCTGATCAGGGTAAACTATCAAGGCCTGATCAGGGTAAAAAATCAAGGCCTGATCAGTGTAAAAGATGAAGGCCTGATCAGCGTAAAAAATTAAGGCCTGATTAGTGCTTAATTTTTCACGGCTTGATCAAAGTGAAAAATCATATGATTTTTCACGTCTCAGGGTGACCGATTTATTCCTGAAATAAAAAATACAACGCATACACAAAAGAGAAAAAGGCACGAATTTATACATAACGCTGATCGTTTATTTTTTAATCTTAATATAAAATCTATCATATATTTTTCACATATATCTATGTGGAAAACAAACATCATTTTTCTTTTATTTGTAATAGAACAAAAGCTTGAAATAAACTAATATATTTTTTAAACAAAAACTTAAGAAACTTGGTGAATAAAGTAAATAGAGCCAAACGTTATTAGGAAATGTTACATTGGGCGTTCTGTTTGTTTTTTTTCCGCAACGCTCGAAAATTGTCCCAGTCTTTTGCTGAATTAATCAGGCCTTGATACCGCTCCAACGGCTTGTCCAATTTGCTTCGAAAGAACTTCTATTCCGTGTTCCCTATATTTCGAAATGACAGCCACTGAAAAATACGAAAATGTGTATCCCACTTAGAATTCAATGTCTACATATATATATATATATATATATATATATATATATATATATATATATATATATATATATATATATATATATATATATATATATATATATATATATATATATATATATAAGGTATGCACATTATTTTATTAGAGTGGCACAAATTTGAGTCCTATTTTTTTTTCTTTTTTTCACTATCCAATTATCTACTTTAAAGAAGAAAAAAATTGTTGCAAAAGCTGCGAGCGGTCATTTTTTAATGAAAATTAGAATCGAAGGAGGAGAGCCCGTACAGCGAAGACCAACTAAATAATGGTAAGTTGACAGCGTAGTGCAGTTCAGTGAATGTAATGTCCATCTGAAGTGCATTTCTTATGGGCTAAATTGCACCGATGGAATTACTTTCACTTAACTGAACAACGCAGTCAACTTATCATTATTCGGTTAGCCTACGCTGTCCGGGCCCGTACAGCGAAGGCTAACCAAATAATGGTAAGTTGACAACGTAGTGCAGTTCAGTGAGTGTAATGTCCATCCGAAGTGCATTTCCTATGGGCTAACTTGCACCGATGGACTTACTTTCACTTAACTGAACTACGCAGTCAACTTGTCATTATTCGGTTAGCCTACGCTGTCCGGGCTAATCAGCACCGATGTCAAAACATTTACCAGATTGAACTACGCTGTCAGCTTACCATTATTTGGTTGACCTACGCTGTCCCTTTTTCTACTCTGACAAAGGAGACGGATCAAGTAAAGGAAAATAAAAGCGATACACAAAACAAATATAAATCTACTTACATAGTGGTAGCGCCAACACATGCCAATCCTCAGGAATTTCGAGTTGTTCCTCGCTGAGAGGATCTGTTCCGGAACTGTCAAATGTATCATAATAAATATTTCAACCAATGCATATATAATTTGGCGTATGGTTAATTTATAGTCAAATTTAATCCAATTTATATTTATAGAATTAAGAATTGTAAGGCTTTGAAAAAAATTAATTGTTATACTAACCTGCTGCTGTATTATTTCTTCTTTTTTTCCCTTATTCAGAGCCCGCTATTCACGTAGACGCGGTTGTTGCGCAAATTTCTTCCGATTGTATTTGTCCATTTTATTCACAACGTACACGTTATATGTAAAAATGTATAAAGTGATTAATAATATGTCTCGTGCTTCTCTTATGTCTGTCCATCAGTTGACAAGATGAGGTTAGGCCCGTTTTTAGCGCCAAACTGTAAAAGTCCAGTTACATGATGATTGCTTGAAGTAAGCTGGATCAGGAGAATTGAAGTAAGCCGTAAGTCCAGCTGCTTGACATCGCCTGATGCTAGCCGGGTCAGGCGAATTGAAGTAAGCCGTAAGTCCGGCTGCTCGACCACCGCCTGACCCCAGCTTGATCAGGCAAATTAAGGCAAACTTAAGTAAGGCCTTCGTACTACAAGGTGATCAGGCGCAGATCAAATATCAGGCCAGCCTGACAATATTTCTACTCGGGATTGCGAATCAAATGACAAGATTGCGTCGATTAAGTGGAAGCGTGGGGCTATTCAGCGAAGTGGAATTTCGAAAATGATGACACTTACAAAGTCGTCTTTGAAGTCGGAGATCATGACGAACAGATCCATGGGGAAACCTTCCTCGTTGCCCTTTGACACGAGCATGTGTTGGGGTCATCCACAACCGCAGAAATTGGAGCGTTCGGGTGCGCTTACTTCCGGACGATTGCTGTCGAAATGGCGGAAAGTTCTCTCGAATGGAATCGTCACCGAAGACTCGGTAGATCGGCGCTCGATCGTGTTTTGGCTGGGGCAAACTTTTCGATCGCAAAAATTGCGTTCGATTAAGAATCACTTGTATCGAATCGACGGTATGCTATGATCAGAAAAATACTATACGTTTTTACTTACGCGACACGGTGAACTTGTCCATTTCGATCATCAGGTCCTTCTGCGCTCGGAAGTTGAACGGGACACCGAACTCGTCCACTTTAGGAGCGACGAAGATTCTCACTCACGAGATGCATCCGGTACCACGGCACGGCAAAGGCCACCGGATCAGAGCTTTTTTTAATCCGGCCATGACGCGGATGCCGGAAACGTAACTGATCCGTATACCTTTTCAGGCTCTGATCCGGTTGCCGTATCTATGCCTCAAATGAAAAAAAAAATGCATTAATTACGAATAAAAAAATTCTGGTAGTATTTTTTGTTTCCATATGCGTTATTTATGATCCTGCCTATATGATAATTGAAGTAAAACGTATCCTGCCTCGTTGAATTTTTTTACCTCCCCGCGGAATTGAACCTACGTCTTCTAATTCTGGAGCTGAGCGCGCTACTTATTTAGCCATTCCAACACTTGTGTAAACTTTAATTTTTTCTTTGGAAATTTTAACGATTCTAATTCTATTCTAAAGATGTCAATAATTTTATTCATGGGGTCGAAGATTGCATCGCTGCAATGCAACAATAATTCTTTTTTTACCGGATTTTTTCTGCCTATTTAGGCTGTGAAAACAACTCACACGTTTTTACATATTCTCATTAGAGTGTTACGACCGTAATTTGCAAAAAAGGCGTCTGATGATGATTTTGTAAAAAAAATGTTTAAGTTGTGCCAATAAAATGTAATTTGATTGATTTGATTTTTTACCTTTTGATGATGATAAAAACAAACGAATGAAAAGAGAAGAAAAAAGCGTCGCATTCCCACGATGCAAACTTCAAATTTATTTTTATTCATTCTTTCTATCTTGATTTGATTATGACGGCGTTTGCATGGACACCATATTACTTTTATTAGAATCTTGCCGAAATTATGCACGCAGCAATTCAGTTGTTTACTTTGATGGCCCCGAAAAAGGTTATCCGGTAGACATTCGGCGCAAATCAGACATACACTTCGACGTGCATGGCGGATCGGCACCGGATGTCTACTGGATTAGCCAACCTCGGAGCACGGATGGGAAAAGGAAAATCGTTCAGGCTTTGGACAGGTAACCTTAAGGGGTTACCGCCACTTGCAATTTTGAAAAAATCGATTTTTTTTATTGCATTTTTTTGAAGTATAAGTATCTGAGAATATGTCCTGAAAATTTCAAGTCGATCCGAACAAAATGGACTGAAATATGAGCGTTGAAAGAGAAGAATCCGTTGTGTAAAAGATCGGAAATTGAAACTTTAAACGAGGTTTTCTCAAAATAGCATTTCTGAAGTCGGTGACCAAGATTACTCGAACACTAATGAACCGATCTTCTTGAAATTTTGCAGGCTTATTTAATACATAAAAATGTAGTCTTTAATCGTTCGATTTTTTCGTTAAAATGGAATCATTAACTTTGACTGTCCGCCATTTTGTGAAAAATGAATATTTTTTAAAATCCTTCGATTAAAGACTAGTTTATACTTATATTTGACTAAATCCATCCGCATTTTTTTTCTTCAGATGATCCACTTCGCCGCAATGTTGGTCACCGCAAACCGTGAATATAAAAACATTATTTCATTGACGGCCATTTGCCACTAAACAATGTAATATTTTTCAATAAAAAAATTACTGAAAGTTCTTCAAGATGTGTTCTTTAAGATGGTATATTGATCGAATAAAAAAGTTTTGTAGTTTTCTTTTAAAAAATTCATGAAAAAGGCCTTTTTTGCGCCACAAGTGGGGGTAGCGCCTTAACGGAGCCATGTGAGGGACGCGTTGCGGGTCGTCTGATGTGGGCCTGATTAATGCTGCCTTCTCACATCGGTATCTGGGTACAACTGATCAGGCAGACATACGGTGCCGATCAGGCACGAACTTCGCGGCCTAACAAGGTCCTCGCAAGATTACCTGATTCAGGACTAATCAGTTTGTCTTTATTACACCCGTTCTCCGGATTCACTGATCCAGTAAATATCCCGCACATATCAGGCGGGCGCTTCTACGATATTCCGGAACGTACCTTCAAACCTGCCTGATCAGTGATCCGGCTGCCGGAACAACACTTCCAGTCGGGGCATTCACTTTCCAAAGGGTTCCTTCCACTCGTTCATCATTCCCATGATGACGAAACTTACCTGTGCGTCATCGTATTCCGGGAGCGTGTTCTTGTGCGCCATGAAGATGTCGTTGACGGAAGCGTGCCATCTGTAGAATATCGGATCCCTCATTGCTGTCGCGGGATCTCCCATGATGCTGGTGTGTTCCTGAAAACATCATGTTTTTACTTTCGTCAAGTCTGAATGTAGACTGAGACATTGAGTAGGCCACTCATACCGAGTGTATCAGCCTGATGACAGGCGATAGGCGCAAAAGAGAACTAACCAGGTAGCGATGATCAGGATCGTGACAGAGAGATATCGCTAAGTGTACAGAATTGTGAAGATCACCGTAGAGCTTGGGATGGGGCGAGAGAATGCTCGCCTTCAAGATGTTGCCGAGTATGTCGATGCCATCTTTGTTGTTCAGCGAAACATACTTCTGATCGGTGGTGTTAAAAATCCTGCCTTCGAGAATGGCTTTATAAATGGAATTCCTCCAGCCTTCGAGCGTACAAAGTTCGAAATTGACATCATCGACTGGACGATTGATGTCTTTGAGGCGAGTTCCGCTGGGGCGCGATGGCCACGGTTTACCGGTAATGATGGAGTTTAGCTTGGGAAAATATCCTTCGGGTATTGGCTCGCGTAAATTGTCGAGATTCTCCACGCGGCAGAGATGATTGCACAGACGTTCGGTGTTGTATCTGTCGATGTATCGAAAGGTATGCCCGTATCGGAATGATGCACCTTGATTGTGCTCTTTCGAGTGCCGTTTTTGTCGACTTTAAAGACAGACGTGACTCACCGTGCCATAATCTGTTGATGCATGTAGTAGAAGAGTTCGCCACGACGATCCTTGTCAACGATACGCTTCGTATCTGGGTCCATGTCATTGACCTCGTACGGATAGACGAGATGCCAGTGCCAGTAATGGAGATTGATGCCGACGTCCTCTCTCCAGGAGGCAACTCGATACTCCTCGTCGAGTTCCGAGGCAGTGTAGTCTCGCGGTATCTAGATTGGCTCCCGTTTACGCTTGCGGATGAAAAAAAAACTCTATTTTACAATAGACCATTTTGAACAGAGGCATTGTCATCGTTCAGGAAGACTCGGTGGACACATCGTGAATATTGAAGCGGTTATCCCATGCTACAGGTCTAGAGAATCGAAAAAGTGGTTGGCACAAATTGTAAAAGTTTTTATAAAAACTATATTTGTCATGTTGGCTTCCAAGATATCTCGAAAACTATTGGACGGATTTCGCTCAAATTTTTATGGTGCAGTCAGCACATCTCTAGTTCTCACCCCAACTGGAATATTTCTGATATCTGCTATAGTTTTTATGAGCTGAAAAAGTCCGAAAAAATGACAAAACATGGAACTTAAAGCGGTAGTACCATCCAGAAACTTCAAAAATCCGATTTTTTGTATTTTCTTATAGTTTGGGGTTCTGAGAACGTGTCTGGAAAATATTAACTTGAAATTCATAGAACTCCCATAGTTACAGAAGCTTAAGGCCTTAGGCCACTCTAAAGGCCGAAAAAATAGGCTTTTTGGGGATTTTTTTTTCAGAAAAACTACGAAATAAATCGATGTTCCAAAAGAGGGTGTTTATCATACATATCAGTGACTGTATACGATAATTTTTTTTGAAGAAATTAATTTCAAAATGACGGCTGTGCAGCGTTTATCTCAAAACTGCATTCTTCAAGATGGCCGGAAACATAACTCAGACAATTTTCAACCGATTCACTTGAGATGTTGAATATATCTTAAAAAATACATTGTCTATGGAAGTACGTAGGATTTTTTTTATATTGCATAGTTCATTTGTTGTTAACGATTTTTTAGGCAAATTTTTGGAAAGTAGAATATTTGCCTAAAAAATCGTCAGATAATTGTTAATAACCGTCGTTTTTCGTTTTCACACAAACAGTTCCCACGAAAAGAGAAAAATACAGTCCAGATTAGTGATTTCCTAGAAGAAGGATGGCCCTGGCATCGCAGATTAAGCCTGGGTGATTATGAATCACTCTAAACTCTACTTTTCAAGAACGAAAACTTCAGTTGAGTTTTTCTCGAAACGTGTTTTTTTTCCGTTCCGTGGAATGTAACTCAAAAAGTAATAAACGAATCAACTCGAAATTTTGTACTAATATTCTTTAACTCATTGGCTTTTGCACAAACCTAAAATTTTGTATGAATTGTCTTAATAAATATTGGTTTTAACAATTTGTTTCTAAAAAGTGTTCTTTTATCTTTTTGCCATCAAATTTCAAATTTTTTTTTGCCAAATTTAGTTTCATGCAAAACGGAATGACTGATCTTAATTTTAAAAAATGGTTTCGTTGATTTTAGTTAACTACAAGGACCTGAGCGTTCCACGGCGCAAACTCTAGGAGACAAGTTAGAGCATCTCTAGCGCCGCTATTTTGTTTTTTGAACTGATGAATTTTTTTTGTATTCATCTGAACGTCAATATTATTATGTAATTTTATTCATTGCAATACATGCTCCCAATTTTTTTTTTTTTTTTAATCATTGAAACCTCTTGTCTGGAGAAGGCCCCCCTTAATGGTTCATATTTTTAAAAAATCCCCAAAAACGCGAAAAATATAGCTGGCACAAGGGATGACCCCATTAAATCCTGTAAGACCTACTTCAAGATTAAAAATACTCTTGACGTGATAATTGATTTGAAATATCTACCGCTCAGGTCGAGAAGACTGCTAAATGAACTCACCCGCGATTCCGTCAGCACTATGTGGGCTTCGTTCTTTGCTTTGACAAGAACCGCGGGGTCGATGTACTTGTCCGGAAACATTTCAGCGAACGAGGGAATCGGAAAATCCCCGGTGTCCTTCCGATGGAGAAGCGCGACGGACAAGACGTAGATGAACATGGCGGGATTAAGGCAATCCCGACAGTGGACCGCGACCGAGAGAAATTCCTTGTACGAATCAATCTTCATGAATTCCGTAATTAGATGACCGGCAAGCCGACGGTGTCGAGGAATAAAGAGGGAAAATGTGTCGTGACGATCCAGTTCCATCGGTATGCTCAGAACCGGGAAGTTTTGCGGTTCATCAATCTCGAATGACAAATCGGAGAGACCCTCGAAATTTTTGAACACCTCGTTGGCCACGCAATGATATGTTTTTGGCTGTGAAGTACACGGAGAATCAGCGGAGCACCGATCAAGGATGCGAGCCAGATACTCATGTGACATCGCACTGATGATAACGAAGATGTTAACAACGATGATGATAATGATGAGGATGTCTTACCAGATACTCGCGAGGGATCGGGTAACACACTTTGTTGTCTCCCTTCGGTACATATAAGGGCTCGCCTGGACGATAGAACAGGTACAACATGTCCCTATTGTCAGATCCCGCCATATTGCCAACGATTCGGCGACTTCCGGTAATATATCTCTCCGATTATTCTCAAAATGTGGACGTTTGCAGTTCTGCACCAGGTGCAGATGTAGTTGAACGTTGCAAAGTGTGCAGCTTCGACGGAGTGATCAAGACAGAAACGACGAATGCAACGATCCGAAAAGCTCCAAGTGTCCATACGTGAACGTCAACTGCTTGATTTCTGATCCTCAAACCTCAAGCCACTCGCTAATAGGACCTGCATCCTGTTCCTCAATATGGATCCGGTCGACTGGTAGGTCGATGCATCGAAAATATCAGGTTGATAAAAAAGTTTTGTCGCAAAAATTTTAAAAATGTCTTTTTACGTATTGACGCAATATGACATCGAGCTATGTCGAGAATATTCTAGAATGTTTTCTACTCTTCCGCGTGACAGGGTATAAAAGGGCGAGCGCGCGTTCTAGTGGACAGAAATTGCTTCGATCTCGCAGGAGCAACTTCGAGCGAGCATTTTTTACGAGTGGCGGCGCGACACGAACGCAAGCACAACTGCTAAAAATATACAGGATGCATTCAGCGAGAAAGTAGTTTCTCATCGAACAGTCCAGCGTTGGTTCAATCGTTTTAAATCTGGAGACACAAGCCTTGAAGATAAGGAACGTTCCGGACGACCGTCAACCATCGATGATGAAGCATTACTCCGCTGCATCAAAGAAAAACCGGAAGCAAGTACGCACGAGCTAGCAAGAGAACTTGACTGCATCCAACCGTCAATAGTCAATCACTTACGCAACTTGGGATACAGGAAGGTTCTAGCTCAATGGATACCACAACGTCTCACCGACGACAATAAGAACTGTCGCGTGACCATCTGCCAGTCTATCCTGCTTCGCCACCATCGCAAGGAGTTTTTAGAAGATCTTGTGACGGGAGATGAAAGCTGGGTCTTGTATGATAACAGAACGCGTTTAGCCTACTGGCTTCCTATCGGAGAAAAACCGCCACACCAACCGAAATCTGATCGTTACTCACAAAAGGTTTTGTTGTGCTGTTTCTGAACTTTTTTTAATTCGGGATAGAATGCGCTGCACTCGGTGAAGATTGGGCAACCTTCCTTTTCTTCACGGGAAATCCCCTATGTTTTATTGCATAATGGAGCTACGTCGAAGAAAAGTAACTTTTGTCGGAAACATGTTTTTTTTAATTATCGTAAATATCTACTATAATTTTGTATCCGTTCTTAGCTTTACCCAGGATTAAGGACGTGGACCTGACGGAAATTTAATCCCTTTGGGGTGCTTCATTATTGTGAGTCCCCTTGCCTCTCACATTCGGGGTGTTTGATTATCGTGAGTCCCCTTGCCTCTCACCATTCAATTCAATAAGTGTTCAAACTGATGACCTTCAACTTCGATGCATTTATTGATCCGTACTTTGAATGATTGTACACAACTCAAAAGTTTGTTCGCATTGATGTTTGTGCAAGCATTTCTGATTCGTCCAATAATGTTTTCACGAGTTGTTGGCACTTGTTGATAAACTACAGTTTTTAAGAGACCCAACAAAAAAAAACTGGCGACGTAAGGTCTGGCGATCCGGCAGGCCAATGTATCGTTCCGCCTCTACCAATCCAGCGCCATCTATCCCGAATTAAAAAAAAAAAACTTCCGACAAAAGTTACGTATTTTTTATATATAATCTGAATCTGTAATGAAAAGTAAGGGTTCCCATTTAAGACTTCAAAGTTCCCCCCGGCACCAACCCTAGGAGGGGTGGCAGGCGGTTCATTTCTTCGGGATTGAATTGTCCCTTGGAAACTATTGAAGGGGACCAGTCTGGCAAAAAAGAGGTTTCGTTCGAAATCATCGTTAAAAAAAATATATAATTTACATAATCGTCGATAATCACGTAATACACATAAAATATGAAGCGTTAATCACCGGTTCATATTAATATCGATATAAAACTCTTGCAATACATTAAGAAAAAATCAACGAATTTTCTATCATTTTTCAATCGTATAACCAGTCTTTAAACGTTACTTTCAGTGGCTACTCGATTAAATCGGTCTTGGGTTTATATTTTTGTGTGCAAATCCGCCCAATACCTCTTTAGTTGGAATGTTTTTTTTCGTCGATAACGTTTGAACGGTTCGTGATATGAAAATATGTCAAATTGCAACGATGTTTATTTTTTCGTGTACTATACATTGGAGATAAGAACGATAACTTCATCGACGAAAAACATCCCTATTTCCGGGAGTGCGTTTCACTCCGTAAAAGTCGGGTTCCGCAGATGCAAAAAAATATGTGTCGCTTATTTTTACTCATTCTACAAACATGCCAAATTTCATCGAAATCGAAGAGATCGACCCCGCAACCTTTCCTTGTTAGCTCTATGTGTTTAAGGCACAAAGCTCGAAACCTCCACACTTCTTCTCCATCTAGATTCTCAAAAGTTCCTAAAATGTCTACACGAGTGCCTACACGGCTTGCACCGGCAATAAGGTAATGTCATCTCTCAAAGACGAAACTTTATCGACGCCCTTTGTTTTTTGCGGTCATTGCTTCAACAATCTCAATTTTGTTGATTAAAGGGTTAAGGGAGACTTTGTCCTTGAAATTGCAGCGGGAGATGTTAGCGACTCAACATGAGCAGCTAGAAGAAGAGGAGGGATGCCTCTATGGACCAGGCATTGCCGATTAGCGGTAATTATAAACACATTTGTGTAAACACATTACAAAACTTTAAACGCGTTTTTCTCGAAAACACGTTTTTAAAAATGGCTGACATTCTCCTGACCGCTGTAATTAACATATCGACCTGAAATTTCGAGAGCATACTCAGAAAATATGTCTTCACGGAATGACGGATCGTTTTTTCGATAGATACATTTTTGCATTCATTATTTATCTTTTTATGCGAAAAAAACGCGAAAATTCGATTTTTTTTAAATTGCCGCCATTTTCCGAAATTTGAACTAAACGAAAAACCCATCCGTCATTCCATGACCAAAGGGTCACAGATTGATAATATGCTTTGAATTTGTGTTTCAAATCAACAAAGAGTGACAGTGATGTCAGCCGTTTACCTACCGCGATTTGAGGACCTGATTTCGCGGAGCTGCAATGGCCGCCATTTTGGTTTTTTTTTTGAAATTTTTTTTTTTTAACGTTCTGTATATCATGAATGAGAGCAAGAAAAAAACCGCACTCAAAAAGCCTTACGCGTTTCCTTTTAAAAAAAATTAAATGTAAACACCTGAAACATGGCACTCCAAGGACAAAGTCTCCCTTAAAATTAATTACGTGCCTACCACAAGCTATGCCATTGGTTCGCACTCTGGTAGCTACTACCACGCGGACTTGTATAAAACTTCCTAACTGTAATTTGGCTTGTTTACTACTTATTTGACTTGCGTGAAGAAGCCTTTCTTGTTTGTTTATTTATTATATGTTGGGTTGGATATATTTAAGAACATAGTAGAGTGTATTTATAAATGTATAAACAATGAAAATCTCAATTAGAGAAGGTGATTTAAATAAATACTGTGGTTTTACTTAGCCATACACTATTATTTCTACAAATTCCATCTTCACTTTACAGATTCTCACGTTTTTAATCAAGGTTTCCCATAAGTATAGGAAAATATCGAAACAGCGGTATTCCGACACTACAACTTCTCGATAGCGAAATAATACCGGTAATAGAAAAAGCTCCGATAATCCATGGTCTATGCCAAAGGAATTGAAACATTCATGATCGGTATTCCCAGATTCGTAACTGAAGTGCGCACTGTACGAGGGAAATATCAGGATACAGGAGATCTAGTCGAAGAGATTACGAAAAAAAAAATACAATACTCCAAACATTTCAATTGCATTTTTCGTACGTGATACGTTTTATTTTAAGTACATGGTGGATATATAATTGACTATACGATATGATGAATGATTGTCCATTTGCAAAACGGTCGTTTCCGAGGCACATTGGGAGTCCAGATTCATTCAGGAAGTTGAGAGTGATCGAGCGGAGTTTCAGTTGGCGGCTTTCGGCTTCACGATGTCCGTGAATCGAACTCGTATCTCGGCGGTAGCCATGTTCGGGGTAAGGAACTGCGGCAAGGTTTCGACACCCGAACGTGGTCTGCGATCGAATGGGTAGCCCATTGAACGCGCGTCGGGATACTTCAGATCGCGCAGGCCACAGAAGCTCGAAGCATCGCTGCAGCCTTGGGGATTGGGCTGTTCAATCTGTAAAGGAAAGATTGCAAATCAAATGACAAGATTGCGTCAATGGAGTGGAGCGTGGGGCTTTTGAATGAAGTGGAATGTCGAAAATGATGATACATACAACGTCGTCTTTGAAGTCGGAGATCATGACGAACAGATCCATGGGGAAGCCTTCTTTGTTGCCCTTTGGCACGAGCATATGTTGGGGCCATCCACAACCGCAGAAATTGAAGCTTTCGAGTGCGCTTCCAACCGGACGATTGCTGTCAAGATTGCGGAAAGTCCTCTCGAATGGAATCGTCACCGAAGACTCGGTAGATCGGCGCTCGATCGTGTTTTGGCCGGGGCGAACTTTTCGATCGAAAAAAAATGCGGTCGATGAAGAATCAGTTGTATCGAACCGACGATATGCCCTGATCAGAAAACTACTATACGTTTTTACTTACGCGACACGGTGAACTTGTCCATCTCGATCATCAGGTCCTTCTGCGCTCGGAAATTGAACGTCAGACCACGCTCGTCCACTTTAGGAGCAATGAAGATTCTCACAGTGCCCTTTTTCATCGCGTTTGACTGATTGTTCGCAATGATCCTGTATCTGAAGTCGGTGTAATTGAGATGGGTGAATCTCGCGAGAATGGGACCGCTCGGTGCGAAGTCGAGGCCTCTGGAGAGATCGAGATCGCTCTGGGTCCAGAACGTCATCAGTGAATTGGACGGGCTGTTCGGAGTTACCAATTCGACCGCGGATACCTCGACACCAGCGAAGTCCAACTGAAACGAAAAGTATCCTGAGTTCGTAACATTCACTTGCTAAATCGTTTCTTCCGCTCGCACATTATTCCCACGGTAACGAAACTTACCTGATTGACCTTGTATTCCGGAAGAATGTTCTTGTGCTCCATGAAGATGTCGTTGATGAAAGCGTGCCATCTGTAGAATATCGGATCCCTCATTGCTGTCGCGGAATCTCCCATGATGCCGAAACTTTCCTGAAAACATCGTGTTTTTGCTTTCGTCAGGTCTGCATGTAGATTGAGCCATTGAGTGGGCCCCTGATACCGAGTGCATCAGTCCGATAACACGCGATAGGCGCAAAATAGAACTAACCAGGTAGCGATGATCAGGATCGTGACAGAACGAAATCGCTACGTGTCCAAGATTATGAAGATCACCGTAAAGATTGGGATTGGGCGAGAGAATGCTAGCCTCCATGATGTTGCCGAGTATGTCGATGCCGTCCTTCTCGGTGAGCGGTATTATCCGCTGGTCGGCGGAGCTCATAACCATACCGGTGTGAATGGCATTGTAAATGGAATCCCTCCAGCGTTCGAGCGTATGAAGATCGAATATGATCTGATCGATTGGGCGATTGACGTCTTTGAGCTGTGTTCCGCTCGGGCGCGATGGCCACGTTCTGCTCGCAACGAGGGCGTCGAGCTTGGGGAAATATCCTTCGGGGATTGGCTCGCGTATATTGTTGAATCTCTTCACGCGGCCGAGATGATTGCACAGACGTTCGGTGTTGTATCTGTCATTGTGTTGAAAGGTAAGCTCGTGTCGGAGTGGTGCACCTTTATTGTGCTCCTTCGAGTGCGGTTCATCAACTTTAAAAACAGACGTGGCTCACCGTGCCATAATTTGTTGATGCATGTAGTAGAAGAGCTCGCCACGACGATCCTTGGCGACGATCCTCCTGTCACCGTCGAACGGATAGACGAGATGCCAGTGCCAGTGATGAAGATTGATGCCGACGTCCTCTCTCCAGTAGGCAACTCGGTGCTCCTCGTCCAGATCCGAGGCAGTGTAGTCTCGCGGTATTTCGATTGGGGTCTGTGCAATATCACAAATGAAGAAACTCTATTTTCTAATGGACCATTTTCAACAGACGAATTTTCACATTGGATAACACCCCGTTACATCCTGTAAGACCTACTTCAAGATAAAGTTTGCTCCTCCCATGATAATTGATTTGAAATGTCTACTGATCAGGTCGAGAAGACCGCGAAATGAACTCACTCGCGAACCCGCAGGCACGATGTTGGCCTCCTCCTTGGCTCTGACGAAAATCTCGTGGTTGATGTACTTGTCCGGGAATATTTCAGCGAGCGAGGGAATCGGGAGATGCTTGGTGTCCTCCCGATGAAGAAGCGCGACGGACAGGGCGTAGATGAACATGTTGGGATTCAGGACATCGCGACTGTAAGCCGCGACCGAGAGCAAGTCTTCGTACGTTCGCATACCCATGAATATGTTAATTAGACGACCGGCAATCTCGCGGTGTCGAGGAATGAAGAGGGAAAATGCGTCGCGACGACCTAGTTTCTTCGGTATACTCAGATCCGGAAGGGTTATCGGGTTAACCTGGATTCGCGAGTCACTGTCATCCTGGAAACGATTGAACACCTGGACGGCCACGCCGCGATATTGTTCGGGCTGTGAAATACATGCAGAATTAGCGTACCACCGATCAAGGATTCGAGCGAGATATTTATTTGACATCCTACTGATGATAACGAGGATATTAACAACCGATGATAATGATGATGATGCCTTACCAGATATTCGTCAGGGATCTGGAAGGCAACTTTGTTGTCTCCCTTCGGTACGTATACGGGTTCGGCTGGACGATCGAACAGGTACAAAATTTCGCTATTGTCAGATTCCGCCATATTGCCAACAATATCTGTCTGATTATTCTCAAAGTTCGAAAGTTTGCAGTGCGCCTGGTGCCGATGCTGTTGAACGTTGCGAAGTGTGCAGCTTCGATAGAGTGATCAAGACAGGAACGACGAATACGACGATCGGAGAAGCTCCAAGTGCCCGTACGGGTGAACGACAACTGTCTGATGTTTCATCCTCAAACGGCTGGCCATTTTATACCCGAGCTGCCAAGATCCAGCGGTTTTTCGATTTCCCTGCAAGAAAAGACGGAGGCACAACGTTGACCGCAAATTCCTATTCAAAACTGTCTCTTCGCTTCCGCTTCTTATCACTCGCTCTTTCTCTCCGTCCGGTTTTCGTCGTTTTTTTAGCTTCTTCCTTTGACTAGCCACCGTTTCTAGCAACGAATGAAAAAAAAAACCCACCGAGGTAATGTTATTTTTCTCGTTTCTTTTCTCATCGTCAACAAGCCACTCGATATTCGGACCTGCATCCTGTTCCTCAATATGTATCCGGTCGACTCGCAGGTCGATGGATAAGGGACTTCACAGGGATCGAAAATATATTGTGCTCTAGCAAAATGTGATTTACGACACGCGTGAATTATAGTTCGCGTGAACCTGATCGCATTGGCCTGATCACGAATAGCTTAAGGGGTCTTCTAACTTTAGACGCTAAAAAAGGCTTTTTCATGAATTTTTTTATAGGTTTATATTATAGATATTGATAGAGAAGTTGTTCCACTTAAGGGGTCAGGCCACAGTAACGGGTATGAAATCATGCGCGAATTTAACATTTTTTTCGTATGAAAAAGTGATTCACTCATAAAATTAATTACACATCTATTTAGTATGAATGTCAAGCTGTTAGAATTTTTTTTCGATGTACCGACTACTTGAGACTTCTCGAAACAGCTTTTTTCCAATTGGCGAGACAAATAATTTCAACAATTTTCACTCGATCTACTTTAAATTTAAAAGTTATGTTCCTAATTGCATTTCGCAGTGTAGTACGTACGGAATTTCTGATCAATCGAAAACTTTTCATTTTATGAGCAGTTTATGAGCAGTTATAACGAAATTTTTCACTGAAAATTCATTTCTCAAGTTCAAATACCTACAGCTTTTGAATAAAGCAATATTTTTTAAATTCCGTACCTACTTCTCTTGGTATTCTAATGTAGATTGACGAGAATTTTTGTTTTTTGTTCTAGGTAAATAAATTGTGGATGCTAAAAGTCACGCCGCGGAGAGCCTGGAAAAAATAAAACAAAATAAAATATTGATTGTCGGGCATTTTGTACGTCGAAAAAAAAATTCTAACAGCTTGTTATTCATACTAAATAGATGTGTAATTTATTTTTTGAGTGAATCACTTTTTCATGAGAAAAAAAATTGTTAAATTCGCACATGATT